>JAADVO010000558.1:0-21816 GCA_023335655.1 Globisporangium spiculum | reverse complement strand
TATTTAATACACCATACTGTAAACCGATGGCAAATGGATTTTCATATTCACACAAAGGATGCGCCCCGTCTCCACCAAGAAGAAGACACCTGGGTCTCTGCTTTGGTCTCTCCCCTCTCCTCTCGTCGACATTGTGCTGTTGAGGACTTCAGATTTTCACGCACTCTACACTCTTCGCGGTCTCCCACATACCTAACCAGCCATGGAGTGCTTCCAAGCCCGAGCTTCCTTCCTTTCTTCAGCCATAGTCACAGTCGTGGCGGTTCTCCAGTACGCTCAGCTCGTTGCGATCTACTCGACGGTAATCACAGCAGTTCTCAGCGCTAACAGCACTCTCAGCGTCATCAGCGACGACACCGTCGACAACACAACGACAACAACAGCAGTAGCAGCAGCGCCAACAACACTGCCCTCGGATTTGCGAGAAACGTGACGCTCAACGACCTCGTCTCGAACCCGAACCCGAAGGCGAGGCAGCGGTGCGCGCACATGCATGTGTACAGCTGGAGCGACTTCGTGTGCGCATGCTCGTGGCCCCTTGGCGAGCTGGGCTACAGCTTGTTCTTCAAGCGCTGGGACGGCTCGTTCGTCTTCGAGTACTGGTGCGAAGAGGGACTGGAGACGTACGGTCCATGGAAGAGTTTGTGGAGCCGCCACTACTCGTACTCTGGCGCCGCGATCGAGTATTACACGTCTCGGGGCGACTCAATCAGCACCATCGTGCTGGAGTTTGACTCGGCCACGTGCGGAGGGTACGATGCAGGTGTGAGGTGGGTCGACAATGGGAAGAACCCGTTCTGTATCACGTTTTGAGAGGGCTCGACAGAGAGTGGGAAGTGTTGTACTGGCGTACAAGCAGAAGCTCCAAGTCAAGCGAAAAACACCCACCAGGTTGCCATGTTCTACAAACAAACTATCTCACAAATTCAATTTTCCAGTGTATTTTGCTTGTGCTTCTTTACACATGATTACTCTGCTATGCGTACATGTATCTCACTTGGTTCTTCACTGACGTTGGAACGCTGCTGAGTTGCTCAGAAGCGACGGTTGCCGCCGCCACCGAAAGCTCCGTTGTTGCCTCCGAATCCGCCCATACCACCCGCGCCTCCTGCGCCTCCCATGCCACCTTGGCCATTGAAGCCGCCCATGCCGCCTTGGCCATTGAAGCCGCCCATGCCACCTTGACCATTGAAGCCGCCCATACCACCTTGAGCACCGAATCCGCCCATGCCACCTTGGCCATTGAAGCCGCCCATGCCACCTTGACCATTGAAGCCGCCCATGCCACCTTGACCATTGAAGCCGCCCATGCCGCCTTGAGCACCGAGACCACCGTTGAAGCCGCCAGCACCACCAGCCAAGCCGCCAGCTCCTCCTTGTAGACCACCAGCTCCGATTCCGCCAGCTGCTCCGATTCCGCCAGCTGCTCCGATTCCGCCAGCTGCTCCGCCGAGCCCACCACCAGCAGCGGCACCACCGTTTGTCGCCCCGACAGCATCCTGAGGCTGAGTCGCTAGAGCTGGAGCAGGAGGAGCATGCTGCCCAGGACGCGTTGGGGCTGGAGTTGGCGCAGGTCCCACGTTATCATTCGTCGTTGGTGCGCCTTGAGGACCTCCAGCTGCTGCCACACCGCCCGTCGCTCCAACACCTCCAGCTGCTGCCACACCGCCAATGCCGCCCGTGGCTCCAACACCACCGCCCTGACCGAAGAAACCATTCGTGACGCTACCTTGACCGCCGATGCCTCCAACCTGTCCTCCGGCTCCAGCGCCGCCACCGACACCTCCAAAGCCGCCGCCAAGACCACCTTGAGCTCCAAAGCCGCCCTGACCACCAAGTCCGCCACCGTTGAAGCCACCGGCGCCGCCAAGTCCGCCGCCGTTGAAGCCACCGGCGCCGCCAAGTCCGCCACCGTTGAAGCCACCGGCGCCGCCAAGTCCGCCGCCGTTGAAGCCACCGGCGCCGCCAAGTCCGCTGCCGAGACCTCCGAGTCCAGCGCCAAGTCCGCTGCCGAGACCTCCGAGTCCAGCGCCAAGTCCTTGTCCTCCAAAGCCGCCAAGCCCGGCACCACCTTGGCTGCCGAAAGCGCCGCCAGCACCGCCAACACCGCCAGCACCGCCACCCTGAACTCCGTTGCCAAACTGCTCAAAGCGGCCATTACGACGAGCTCCGCTTGGCCGATTCGGACCCTGGGCTGAGACGATTCTTGCGTGAAGGGTGACGGCAGCCACGGCGAGAGCGAGGATCAGGTTGAAGTTCATTGTTGCTGTCGGCAGTTCGAAAGTTGAGACGACAGAAGTTGAGACGACAGAAGTTGAGACGACAGAAGTTGAGACGACGGAGGTTGGGATGAAAGCTGCGAGTTGCTGAGGAGACTGCTGCTTTTGCTGGTGTTGATGTTTGCGCTTGAAGGCAAATCGAAAACTGAGGTTGGGCTACTGCGCTACTGCTGGGCTGCTCCTCGCGGAGGGAGGGTTCCTACCACCTGGGCAGCGTCCAAACTTGCAGTCTCGTCCAGAACATAGGCTTCCTTCCCATCAGTGCCCTCCGGTTCTCTTTCAAATCCGAAGGTCAAGCAATCCCATCAGTGGTCTGACAAGGGCAAGTCAACCTGAGCTACCTTACTAAACCATTCCAGGCTGGTCGACCTGTGAGACAAAAGTGAGAGGGAGGTGCCCCATTCAATACAAAAACCTAGATGTCGGTACCATTCGTACTTTGGCGAGAAACCATTCAACACAGACGAGAGTGGTGGTCGTTTCGTGTCCGCCGATCTCTTGGCCATCATCACTTCACTCGATCAATCAAATCGCCAAGTACAAGAGACTTGCCAGCCATGCTGCGCCTGCGCCACGCCTCGGGTCTCTCGCATGCGGCGGCAGTGGCATCATCCTTGGCGCCTGCCATCACGCGCAGCCGCTGGTTCTCTGCTGCTGCTTCCATCGCCTCGTCGCAAGCGCCGCCACCCGCGATGACGGACGCCGAGTCGCAGGCGCTGCGCCACATCCGCAACATCGGCATCCTGGCGCACATCGATGCCGGCAAGACGACGACGACGGAGCGCATGCTCTTCTACTCGGGCGCGATCCAGCGCATGGGCGAGGTGCACGACGGCGACGCCACCATGGATTTCATGCCGCAGGAGCGCGAGCGCGGCATCACCATCGGCTCGGCCGCGATCAGCTTTGACTGGCAGGACCACAAGATCAACCTCATCGACACACCGGGCCACGTCGACTTTACCATCGAGGTCGAGCGCGCCGTGCGAGTGCTCGACGGTGCGGTTGCCGTGCTGGACGGTGTCGCCGGCGTCGAGGCGCAGACCGAGACCGTCTGGGAGCAGGCCGACCGCTACCGCGTGCCGCGCATCGTGTTTGTGAACAAGCTTGACCGCGAGGGTGCGTCGTTTACGCGCGCGTGCGAGTCACTCGAGTCGCGTTTCAACGTCAAGACGCTGCGCATCCAGCTGCCGATGGGTGAGGAAGCGGACTTTGAAGGCGTGATCGACCTGGTAAACATGCAGATCGTCAAATGGACGGACCGAGACGGCAAGGAGCTGCGCAAGCTGCCGATTGTGGCCACTGCCGGTGGGAAGATGGCGGAGCTCTACGAACAGGCGTCGGAAGCGCGTCAGCAGTTGGTGGAACAAGCGTCGGACTTTGACGATGAGCTCGCGGAGCTGTTCCTCATGGAGGAAGAGATCGACAACGCCACGCTCAAGAATGCGCTGCGCCGGATCGCCGTGCGTCGCGATACGGCGTCCTCGGCGATCATCACGTTGTGCGGCAGCGCGCTCAAGAACAAGGGCATGCAGTCGCTGCTAGACGCGATCGTGGACTACCTGCCGTCGCCACTAGACCTCTCTCCGTTCGACGCACAGGTGATCAAGCACGCCAAGGGCAAAGCGCAGATAGCTGTATCATCCACTACGTTTGTGCCGCGCCACACGTCCCCACAGGAGCCACTCACTGCGCTCGCGTTTAAGGTCAAGCACGACCGTCAGCGCGGGCTCGTGGTGTTCTTCCGCGTGTACTCGGGCGTGTTGCACGCCAAGTCGCAGTTGTTCAACACGACGCGCCAGGCGAAAGAGCGCATCACGCGGCTGATGCTCGTCGCCGCGGACGACTCGGACGAAGTGGAGCTCATCTCGGCCGGCAATATTGGCGCGGCGGTCGGGCTCAAGAACACATACACGGGCGACACGATCGTGGCGGCGAAGGACCACCACGCGAATGAGTACGTCGTGCTCCCCGGTGTGCAGATCCCCAAACCCGTGTTCACGTGCTCAATCGAGGCCGAGTCGAGCGCCAAGCAGAAGGACCTCGACGACGCGCTCTCGCACTTACAGCGCGAAGACCCGAGCTTCGTGGTGAGCGTCGATGAAGAGACCGGCCAGACGCTCATGTCGGGTATGGGCGAGTTGCACCTTGAGATCATCCAAGAGCGGTTGCGCACCGAGTACAAGCTCAGTCCGACGATCGGTGCGATGCGCGTCGCGTATCTGGAGAGCATCGCGCAGGCGGCCGAGGTGCCGTACGTGCATGACACGATGCTCGGCACGGACCGCCAGTTTGCGCAGCTCAAGCTGCGTCTCGAGCCGCTGATCGATGTCACGGAAGGAGGCGCACCTCCAGCAGATGAAGATGCTACGGATGAGGTCAACAACAATGTCGTCGAGTGGAAGCACTTGGGTGCGAAGAAGATGCCGCACGCGTTCGCTCTAGCGATCGAAGAAGGCATCCGCGCGGGCTTCAGTCGCGGCGTGCTCTCGTCCAGTCGTGTGGCGTACGTGAAGGTGACAATCGACGAGAACGACTGTCACTGGGACCAAGACTCGAACGCAAACGCGTTCCGCGTCGCGGCGGTGCTGGCGCTGAAGCAGGGATTGCGAGACGCGGCGCCGGCGATCCTCGAGCCGCTGATGAAGCTCGAGGTGCAGACCCCGGACCGCACGGTTGGCGACGTGCTCTCAGACCTGACGTCGCAGCGCCGCGCGCACATCCAGGAAGTCGGCGCGGCGTCCACGGACGGCAATGGCCGCCAGGGCCGCTCGATCGTCTACGCGCACGTGCCGCTCGTGCACATGGTCGGGTACGCGACGCTACTGCGCTCCAAGACCCAGGGCGAGGGCTCGTTCAGCATCCAGTTCCTCAAATACATGGAGGTGGACGCGACGACGCGGGACCGCATGGCCGGCGCCGGGATTCGGAAGCTCGTCGCTGCGCAGGCGGCATCCGAGAACTCGGACAACTAACTGATCTGACGTTGTCAGAAGAACCTAGAAAAGCTAATCTAATAGAGACCTATACTTGTTGAATCCAACATTGCTATACAAGAGAAAATGTACACGCAGTTTTATAATATACAACACACTTGAGCCATTTAGAAGAAGTCTTGCGCCGCAGTGTAGAACCCTGTCGCGACGGCAAACGCGCCGAGCATCATGATCGCAAACAGCAGCTTGCGGTCGTGCATGGGCTTGGTGCTGCCAGTCTTGATGATGGCATCATCGCTCCCGGCGTCCAAAGGATTGAAGATCCGCAGGTAGAACACGACGGGGAGCACGAACCCGAGCAGCGAGCAGCACGTGGAGCCTAGGAACGAGATAAAGAGTCCAAAGTCTACAGTCGAGTTCAGTCATAACATAAAAGTAATATCAGCAGGGTACATCAACATCGACGCAAGCACAAGAAGTACATCATGAGTACTTACTCGGCACGCCAGCTGCGATGACCGCGGTCAACAGCACGAACACCGAGCGGAACACGACGCGCTTTGCCTCAGCGTGGCGGTTTGCACCACCTACGCACTTGAGCACCGCGGGCTGCAATACTTCAAACACGGGGAAGAGCATGAGTGGGTACGCGAAGAAGAGTCCGGCACACAGGAACAGCTTGACGGTCGTTGCGAGGCCGCCATGACCCTGGATGTTGAGCGTCACGACGTCCTGTGTGTCCTCTCCAAACGCCAGGTACCCGGAGATGCCGAACGTGGCGTAGATCGTGCCGATGAGCGCGACCGTGAGCATGAGGATGCGCGGGAAGTGGGGCTTGTGCTCCATGGCCATCTCGAGCGGCAACACCATGCCGATGCCCGAGAAGCAGTAGCTCGCGATGCCGAAGAAGAATGGGATACTGGACGCCACGCCGAGCCAGTTGAGCGATGAAGGCCCAGACGAGGAGGAGGAGGACCCATAAGACAGGCCGATGAGCGAAAAGTCCGTCATGTAGACGATCGCGAGCCCCGAGAAGTTCATGACGTCGGCCGCGAGCGCCACCCACGCCAGCTGTTTGAGGTGCTTGAGCAGTGAGAAGCCCACGAGGAACGGCAGGCATGTAAGCACCACAGCCTTCTTCGACACGCTCAGGTACGTGTGCGCGTTCGTCGCAATGAAGATCAGGTCTATCACGGGGAGGAAGAGTACAGCAGACACTGTCTAGGTTAGCAGACGCACTATATCAGACGAATCAATAGGCACTTGGATAGCACACGCACAGGCGACGCCAAAGCCGGTCTGCGAGACCACGAGCGCGATATTGACGGCGACCTGGCCCGTTCTGCCCATCGCCGCGTGGCCGATCTCGCCGTACTTGGTGACATGCACGCCGCGTTCCTTGAGTTTATACTTGCACTCGACCACGAGCAGCATGCAGAACGTGCTGATCGCGCCGACGAGCAGTAGGAGAAGCAGTCCAAGCTGTTGCAATTATCACACACACACACACACACACACAAACAGGCGCTGTTAGTACTACAGTAGCGACGCACTGATGACAGAATGTAAACGCACCAGAATGCCCGTCTGCTTGAACGCGAACGGGAAGCCGAGCACGCCCGAGCCGAGGAACGAGATGATCGCGCTCGCGAACGTCTTGCCGTCACTACAATGCACACACACACAAGTGCACGCATTTTAACTTCAACCTCGCATCACATCACTGCGCATGGACTCTCATACGCTAAGCACGCACGAACAGACAGATACACATACGACGCGAGATGCTGCGCGCTGAGCTCATCGTCGTGCCCACGCTCCGAGAGCGCGGCTGGGGCGAGCAGCTCCTTGGCAGTAGCTGCTAGGTCAGCGTCATAGTCACCGTCATGAACCGCGACAGCGACAGCATGCGCATGTGTGGGTTGCACCCGCAGCAGTGGCGTACTCTCCTTCTGCTGCTGGATCGCCAGTGCGTCGCTCTTGAGGATGCCCATGTGTGTGTGGGTCGTGCTGCTACTGCACTTGCGCTCGGCCTGATTCGGGAGTGCGCGTTCTCCCACACGATTCAGGGCAGGCAGGCAGCTGCATGACAAGGAGGATGGGAGGGAGCGATCGTCACACCCCTCTGAACACGGGATTTGTGCTGCATTGATTTGGAACAGAGAGTGGATGCAGCACCCGATTCGAGTATTTCCTGTATCCGAATAAGTATATTTTGCAATAGTAAAATTTGACATCACTACCTAACTGTACGGATATACACAAACATGTCCCAAAGTGTACACCAAACCGTATAACCAGTCGGGTACGTAATCCAGTTGTGTCACTGGAAAAAATGCTTTGGCAGTTTTATCAGCAAAAGCTCAAAACTGAGGTTTGTTGTTGATTTTTGCCACTTTCTGGCTTTCTATCCGATGCACTCAACTGTACTTGCAAGCAATTCCCCATCTAAAGCAACACGCATGCACTCACCATGAAATACCTGTACACAGTTCCTCCCAACTCTTCCGCGCCTTAGAACATGCTCACGAGCGCGTCATAGACTCCCGCGCCGAACGCGAGCACTCCCAGTAGCATGATCGTGTACAGAACCAGTTTCTTGCTCCAGGAGACGCGCGTGCGGCCGTCGACTTCAAAGATGCGCAGGTAGAAGAGCGTGGGCAGCACAAACCCCAGCAGTGCGCAGCACGTCGAGCCGATGAACGAGATGAACCTGCCAAAGTCTACAGGTAGAGTAACAGCATGAGCAAAGTTAGCAGAACGAGAGGGGTGATTGATAAACAGCCGTGACTGAACCCAGGAGCCCTAGACGACAAGAACTCACTTGGAACGCCTGCCGCGATGAGCGCTGTCATGAGCACCACACACGCTCGCATGAGTGATGATTTCTTCTCTTCTGTGGCGAGGTCCTCTGGGTTTTGTAGAGGTTCAGTGTTCGGCAGTTTGCTACCGTCATGATCATCCACCGCCTCCGATGAGCCGCTGGAGCTAATCAACGGCTGCAGTACCTCAAAGACGGGAAAGAGCATGACGGGATACGTGAAGAAGAGCCCCGCGCACAGGAATAGCTTGACGAGCGTCGCCACACCACCGTTCCCCTCAATATTGAGCGTGATCACATCCTGCGTCGCGTCCCCAAACGCGAGGTAGCCGCAGATGCCAAACGTCGCGTAGATCGACGTGATGATCACGACGGTCGACACCAGGATCGGCGTGAAGTTCGCCTTGTGCTGCATCGAATTCTCCAGTGGGAGCACCATCCCGACGCCTTCAAAGCAATAGCTCGCGACGCCAAAGAAGAACGGGATGCTGGACACCACACCAACCACTTCGATGTCGTCGTGGTCGAGAGCCATGTACGAGAGGTCCGCCGAGAGCACGACCGCGAGCCCGAGAAAGTTCATGCAGTCCGCCAACAGCGCGACGTACGCGAGCTCGCGCATGTGCTTGAGCAGCGAGAACGCGATGAGCGGCGGGACGCACACCGACACGACGAGCTCGCGCGACACGTCGAGGAACGAGTGCGCATTTGACGCGATGAAGATCAGATCTACCCAGAGCAACAACAATAGCAGAGCCGATTAGTTAGGACATACGGAAGCATTAGGAGCAGGTTGGCTCAATGTACACCGTACAGGCGACGCAGAAGCCGGACTGCGAAATGACCAGCGAGGCGTTGACGAGCGCTTTGCCCAGCGAGCCCATGGCGATCTGCCCGATCTCGCCGTACTTGGTCACATGGCGGCCCTGGTCCCGCAGCTTGTACTTGCACTGCACGACCAGCAGCATCGCATACGTGCTGATCGCGGCGACACCCACGAGCGTCCCCAGTCCCAGCTGATGCGGAAGATGGCATATGCGCAGAGCAAAGCGTTAGTGAACGATTGACTAAAGCAAGCAAGCGGCCCTAACGAAATGTAATAGAGCACGCACCAGGATGCCGCATTTCTTGAACGCGAACGGGAGGCCGAGCACGCCCGAGCCCAGGAATGCGATGATCGTGTTAGCAAACGTGCGAACGTCCCTAAAAAGACAATCAAAACACAATGGCAGATAAGACACGCAGCCCCCTCACTTTGCAAGCGGGAGCACCAAAGCGCAATTCATTAGAAGCCCGCACTTACGACGTAAGGTGCTGTTGCGAGTGCTCTGAATGCTGCTGCTGCTCGTCCTGGATGCCCAATTCCAGCTCTTTCGTAAGCGCACCATGCGGATGGCTTTTGTTGTTTTTCCGCACGTGCGCAGCAACGCCGCCACTCTCGCTGTCGTCCCTGCTGCTGCTGGCGGTGGTCGCGGTGGACGGGGACGACGGAGGCGGGAAGCCCTCGTCTTCGTCGTCATCGCTGAGGCCGACGGCGTGCAGCTCTAGCGCCCGCAGGGGCGACGGCAGGTCCTGCATGTTCATCGCCATCGTTCGCTCAGCTCCTGATGTGATGTGCTGTGATGTGATGGTGGATGCCTGTTCCGTTCTGATCCTCCTTGGTCAAGTCAGAACTGTCACATGGCACAAGAGGAACACGGTATTAAAAGTCGATACAAAAATGATCTGCATGCAGCAAAAGCCTTTTTAAAATGGGACCAACTTGCACAGGTTTTCGTGAAGGTTATCGGGATTTTTACGATAGAAATCAGGACTCGTACCAGTATGACTCGAAGGAGTCGACATCGGCAACCGAAAACGAAAACGAAATCTACTCGCTACTCATAATGGAGCTTCAAGAATGCAAGCTCAGAGTCTACTTCCACCTCTAGGAGGCTGCAGACATACCGCAGGATGTCCAACGATTTGTTCCGATTAAATTCAGAGCAGGAGCAACAAGAACTTCAAACAAGGTTAACGAATTTCTCTACCGGTAGGCACGCGTACATTGATCCACCTGCATTCACACACTACCCAACATTCGATGGCGCTGCTAGGAAGATAAACACGTTGCCCTTCTGCTTCATGAGTCCCGGACGAGAGCGAGCGCGATGCTTGTGGAGCACGATCTCGCGGATGTCGTCCACAATGTTGGAGTTCAGGCGGTAGTAGCTGTGACGCAGACCTGTGTTCACGTCCACGAACGACGTGTCAATCACGTCCATGTCGAGGTACACCTTCACTTTCGCGGGTCCGTCGACATCTGACCCCGTGCTCTGCACGCAGATGCTGTTCATGTTGAGCGTGTAGCTCAGCGGCACCGAGCCGTAGGACGAGTGCGACGGCGGCGGGGAGAGTCCAGCTGACAGCGGGTGCATCGGCAGTGAGAACGAATCGATAGGTGGCTCTTCCGCTGGTTGAGTGCTACCCTGTGAAGAAGAAATCGTCACTCCCGAGAGCGCATACCCTGCGACGTTCGGGAGTCCAGCCAGTTGGTTCACCTTGGCGTAGCTCAGGTCCTTGTTGTCGCGCGAGTCGTCGAATTTCCCTGAAGACATGTACACGCACTCACACGGGACTGGGAACGACGGATCGCGAATGTGTCTACCGATGCTGCGTCCAAGCGAAGGGACTGTACCGTCCAGCAGGTTTTCTGAGAGAGCGAACTCCGAGCCTAGTAGTGCTTGGTCCTGTTTACATACAAACGCAGAGGTAATGAACAGGATTAGAGAGAATACTCCATAATATCGATCGATAAGTTCCCAAGCCATCACCGCACGCACCTGAGAGTCTCCATACAGCGTGATGAGGTCGCAATACTGTCGAATGACGTCGAACATCCCGCCAGCAGCTACGAAACGCGGCAGTGGGTACTCGGGACTGCAAAACGTGAAGCTCACGATCTGCGCTGGCTTGGCACCAAGCACAGTATCCGAAGTGGTCTGGAACAAGTCGCTCAGATAGTTGCCTTCAAAGCAGTTGAACAAACACCGCGTGCCCATGCTGTGGGTGACGATGTTGACTTTCGTATACCCGGCCGCGACGATGCTCGCGAAGAAGTCGCGCAGGCCCGTCGCGCTTTTCGTGTCCCCCGCAGCGCGCAGCGACTGGAAGAAGTATATCGGCAGCGAGCCGCTGGGCCAGCCGAACACGAACGGATGGATGTTGGATGGGAAATCACCCAGCGACATGATCTGCGCGATGCTGCTGAGCGCGCTGTCGAGCGGCGTGTAGATGCCGTGGATGTACACGAGCGCCTCTTTCGGTTCCGAGTGCACTTGGTGTGGCGACAGCGCGACTGGAGCGAGGCTTTCCTTGTAGTGCTGGCACTTGGTGCGCTGGTGGTTTGAGCTCTCGTGTCCATCTTCGACGTCGTGATACGCGACATAGTCCAGCGGTGTGCGCAACGTATGAAGGCACTCGGCAGCGCTCTGTGGTCGACGGTGATGGTCGTCGCTCGAGTCGGTAAAGAAGTGTTCGACCGACGGCAGGAAGCTGAAGAAGCCGCCCGCGACGGAGCACTCGACGTTCGCCACGCCCCACGTGAGCGGCTTGAACGTGGGGAAAATGTCGGCGGTGTCTGTGCTCTTCTCGCCGCGGATCGACGCGTACGCCACGCGGAGCTTCTCGGTCGTGTATCCGCTGCCCTGTTCACGACTCGTGAACGGTCCAATGGGGATGCCGTGTTCCCAGAGTCCGCTCAGGTTCTCGCCATGGTACGCGCTGTCCTTCCAAAGTCCAAAGCCATGCGGGCGGTTGTCCTTGTCCAGTCCGCCGATGTACTCGACGCGGCACCGTTTGTTGTTGAGCCGCCGCACGATGGACAGGTAGGTCAGCGTATTGGCTCGCTTGCCTCGCTGGATGCCGAACCACCACTCGGTGTTGACCCACCCGCGGCGAACGGACATCGGATAGAGCTCGTACATGAGGATGTAACCCGTGACGATGCAGAACTCAATGATGAAGAGCGTGATCAGCACGACCTTGCGGAAGGTCCCGTATTTCGAGGCCTTCTCGGCGCTGTCGGACTTGTAGGCGATCGCGAACAGTCCGAAATCGTCGGCGACCGCGTAGAACGTGGCGTGCGCAAAGACCATGCAGTAGATCATGATGAGGATGAGCCGGCCCGCGAACTTCTGCGCCGCGTAGAGCGCCAGGTAGAACGCGCAGCCGATGAGCGCCACGCCGTTGACCGAGAGGTCAGTCTTCTTGGCGCCGACCGCGCTCGTGACGATAAGCACGAAGAGCACGTAGACCCAGATGATCGTCGACAGCCAGCTCATCACGAACGAGTACTAGTATCATTCGCAGCCAAGCAGAAGTGTTAGTCTTATGCCATGCTGGTCGCCAAAGGTGATAAGCGCGCATAGCCAACCAGCCAACGCACCTTCTGATACGTTCCCTTAAATTTGCGAAGCAATCGCCGCTCCGTCATGTAGTTGAACGTGCTGTTGGTCCATCATGGGAGAGAGAAACAGAGCGTGATTAGTACCGGACACCTCGCGGATATTCATATTCGCCTAATGCGCCGGACTCGAAAAAAAATACTCGACAGTGACGAACAGGCACACAAACCACGAACCGAAGATAGTTGAAGTCGTTGTTGGTCGAGAGCACCGGCGCCTCGAGTTTGTCCGGCACGAGCTTCTCGCGGAGGTCCATCGCAGCGGCTAAGTGTGAGTGGCGTTCTTCTGCTTGGGCTTGGTGGGTTGCGTGGAGGATTTCGAAGTGACAGCCACTCTCATGGGACTCGATCGTGGCTGGAGCTTTTGGATTCTTTGGATGAAAGGGCTTTTAATGGCTACTCATGCTATTAGTGCTACTGTGAGGCGCTCTCTGCCTCGTGGAGATTCTAAAGGGAGGATGGAGGATGAATGAAGCCATTCGAAAAGCCTTCTTCAACGTTAGCACCATAGAGCGCGTCAAGCCATGCTCGATGTGCGCTCACTCCCATTTCGTACATAGTCGCAGGTTGCTCGACTGCGGTATAGAGGACACTGCCGCTACATTGATGGATCGGTCACGTGGGGCTTCACAGCCTGTCTTGTCGGTCATTTTGACTCGCGCCACGTTTGCTTGAGCAGTCTCCGCAGCAGCAAATGCTCAGCCATTGTACCAGAAGGGCGATCGCTCCGTGAAGCCACCTTGCACAACAAAATCATATGTTTGGTGAGAGGAAGAGTGATTGCTGTGCAGGTTCGTCTCCAACTTCAACTCGTGCTGACGTACCGGTATCAACGCCGCGCCTTGCACTTTTGCCCATTTATTTGACGGCCGAGCGATCGCCGTCGCCGCATTTTAGAGTGGCATTGTCATCGTCATCGTGGCCTTCTTCACGGAGGCTTTCATTCGAAGTCTCAATCGCTTCTGAACGGCACGAGGATGGGCGACACGGTGGATTAACAACCGAGGTGCTGTTCTCTTTGGTGGGCATGTTCGGGCCATTTCGGTCGGGCCATTGGGCGGCTGTGTGCCGATCATCTTCAAGGTCGATGCCCTCGAAAATCCAACCGCCTTCACGCATGACGGAAATGCCGGCATTTCATTGGCTTGATTCGCTCACACTTGTCCCACGGCGGCGGCGAGAAGGAGAGCATCAACACTCATCGCGGTAGGGAAGCGGACTGCACAGTGTGGACGAGGAGATTAGTACCAACAGCAGGTCTAGCAGCACCAGCAAGCAGCTTGGGCTGCACTTGTATTCAACCGACCGCGCGAGAGCCTCACAATCGAATCCGCCTTCCGCAGCACAAGCAGCGCGTCCGCCTTCCTTTTCTTCAAAGCGAGTCAACCAGTCAGTCAGTCAGCATGGGCGTCGTGAATGTGGTCACGAACGCGCACGTAGAGACGGTCAAGAAATATGTGGGGTTACGCCTGAAGAAGGACACGGCGGCGACGCTGGAGCTCGTGAGCGACGACATCGAGTTCTACAGCCAGCGCGACGGCAGCTACAAGGGCAAGAAGCAGTTCCTCAAGTACCTCGAGAATACCAAGATCGAGGGCACGTGGCAGGACCCGGCGATCGAAGACGACGACGAGCAGCACGTGGTAGTGCGCGGCGTGGTCAAGATCTTCTACATCCCGATATCCGTCAAGTCCACGTTCCTCTTCGACGATGAGGGCCGCATCTGCAACATCCACACGGGCAAGGCGTGAGTGCATTGGCCACGCAGTGCAGCGCGAACGATGGGAAGATGAATAGTTTAAGCGAGTGTGTGTGTACGTGTGTATGAGAAGAGATGAGAGCACGCGTTTGTGTGTGTATGTATGTAGAGCTGTGTAAATGCACCTGCGAATACAGACAAGAGGCAACTTCAGGCGTGCTTTCCGGCATGTTTTTCATTATTTTCTTCTAGCTCATCTGGTAAAGATGGGCTGGCGAGGTTGCGTTGACATTTTTTTCACTTGGTGTTTGTATGCTGATGCTTTCCTTTGTGGTTGATGCCAATTCACAGAGAGTGTTTGTCAGCTTGATGTTCAAGTGAGTTCTTACCCGGTAACTAGTTAGTGTTAGATCGCTGTCCGGAATTATTCCACCTTAAGTTTCACAGTTTGCGTACTTGGTGCTGTAGTACTTTGCAGAGCACCCACACTAATCACAAGTCAGCTGTGCATTTCGAGCACTTCATACAGTGAGTGACACAGTCGAAGCAAGCAGTGCAGCACAACAGTGAATCCCGCGGTAAGTGCGAATTTCGAGAATAGTAAATGCTTTTCTTACGGCTTTGTTGTGATCGATCGCATTGGGTGGAGATTTGAAAAACTGAGTATGCAGCGTTAGGCTTTAAGGCGCCGCCCCGCTTGCTCTCATTATCAACGTAACGCTGTGGATCCGCGCACGCGCATCGACGAGCATCGACGAGCATCAGTAGACACACAAGCACACTCGCCAGACCACAGATAGCGATGAGCGACAAGGAGAGCGTGATGCGCCGCAAGCAGCAGGAGGTCTACGCGACGCTGGGCATCTCGATGGACCACCTGCTATGCAAGCTCCAAGAGACAAGCGCCGCGCCGCTGCCGGCGTCTCTGCGGCTGCGCCACCAGGAGCGCACGCTCCCCGACGCCTGGGCACAGCTGCAGGAATGCGTCGCCAAGCGCCGATCCATCATGCAGAAAAAGAAGAAGAAGGAGAAGCATCACAGCAGTGAGAACAGCAGCAATAGTCACAGTAAGGAGAAGAAGAGCAAGAGCAAAAGTGCATCCGCCGCAGAACCAGCAGTCAGTGAGGACAAGGCGGCGCTGAAGAAGGTGAAAGACCAGCCACCGCAGAGCACCATGATCAAGGTACGAACCATGAAGATCGACGCCGCGCGTGCGAATGCCGAGTCGCTGGGTGCAAACCGGAAGAACGGAAAGATCAAGAGCCCGCGCGGCACAGGCACAGCCACGGCCAGTAACAGCAATAGTAAGAAGCTGTCGCCACGAAGTCCGGAGACAGGGAGCTCGTCGCTGAACCCCCGTTATGCGCCAGCTGCAGTCAAGGCAGGTGGTGGTGGCGGGTCTTCGTCCCCGCGTTTCAACACGAATGTTGCGGCGGCAGTGAAGAAAGAAAAGCCGCGCGCGCCTTCCCCGTCTTCAGGCCCTGGGCTTGTCATGCAGCAGGTCGCGCCACAGGCACTTACAAAGCTCCGCGAGCTGCCGTGTCTCGAGAACCTCGAGATGGAGACCCCCAAGTACAATGCGATCATCAAGTGGCTGAATTGCGACCAGGGTAAAAACGGCGCGATCTCGGACGAGCTCAGCGAGCTGCTCAAGGATATCGACCGGAAGCAGCTGTTTGTGAACAAGGCTGTCGCTAAGCCGTCGTCAGTGAAGAAGGTGAGCGCGTACGAGACGCTTGACGACCGACTGAGGAAGGAAAAGAAAGAGAAGTTTGCGGAGAAGCGGCGATCCAACTTGAAACGCAAGCGGGGGTCAAAGTACGGAGCCGATTATGACGACGACTACGAATCAGTCAATGTCTTAAAGAAAGAAAAGTATGAGGACGAAGAGGAGGACGAAGAAGAGGAGGAGGAGGAGGAGTATGCGGATGGATACTCGGATTCCGACGAAGCAGAGCTCGAGATTGAACTGGATGACCCAGTTTCGCCAAAGGGGAAGACGCGCGATATCACTGGCGGCACAAAGAGGTACGCGACGTCGGCGAAGACAAGCCCGCGATCGCAGCCGAGTGTAAAAGAGCAGCTGGTGAAGGTGGCGAGGATCAAGGAAGAGGAGGACAAGGCGGACGTGAAGGACGCGACGTACCTCTCGTACAGCAAGCCCACAAGCACAGCGGCTACTACTATGGTTTCTACTGCTGTCATGAACGCTGCTGGCACTTCAGCTCAGAGTGCGATTATCTTAGAAGACAGCGAAGAAGAAGAGGAGGAGGAAGAGGAGGAAGAAGAGGAGGAGGAAGAGGAAGAGGAAGAGGAAGAAGAGGAAGAAGAAGAGGAGGAAGAAGTCCAGCCGGTGAAGAAACCTGCAGCCAAACCAGCACCGCATCCAGCTCCAAAGGTGGTCAAGCGCAAGGAAGAAAGCGACGACGAAGAAGAAGAGGACGCCGAGGACTCGTCGACAGACGACGACCAGGATCTGTTCGACCTGAACGAAGAAGACGTGTACGTCGTGGAGTCCATCCTGGAAGTGAAGATCGGCCGCACGCTCTCGTCCAAGACCGGTCGTGGCACGACAAAGGAGATGGATTTGTATCTCGTGAAATGGGACGGCTACGACGAGCTCACGTGGGAACCAGAGACAAACATTCCGAAGCGACTCATTGAGATGTTCCGCAATCGAGAGCTCACAAAGCAGAGAAACCGGTACAAGATCCAGACGTTTACGCAGCGCAAGATCGTGAAGAACCTGACGACCGGACGCGACGACACCATTTACCTGATCCACTGGGTCGGCGAGCAGGTGTCGATCTGGGAGTGTCGCTCGAATTTGCCCGAACAGGTGGTGATCTGGCTGGAGAAGACGAGCCGCGCGACGAGTATGGCTGCGAAAAAGAAAGCACGCGCATGATCGAGCAAAAAAGCTATTAAACAAAGCAAAAAGAGAGTGAGTGTGACTGAACGTCAAAGCATGTTTGTTATCGGAGAAAACGTGGATCCAAGCTGTTGGTATTTGTATCATTTGTCTTCTGGTAGCTTCTTCTCTGTCCTCCCTTCTCTGTCTTCCTCATTGGGGCTCCGAATCAAACCACGCCAGTCACTCTCCACTGTTCCACCTCTCTTTCTCTTTCTCTTTCTTAGACGATGCGGTCGAGCTCCGTGGCGTAGGACAGTGTCTCTCCGACCAACTTGAGCGACGGGATGTCGGACGCCCCCAGGCTCTTCTCCGGCGCCTTAAACCAGATGTGGTTGTCGCGCACGATCCACTCGGGCTTTCGCTCCTGGATATACACACCGAGCTCTGCCTGCGACTCAAAGATGAGCATCTTCTGCGCGTCGCCCAGTTCGAGGCACTGGTACGCGATCTCGGCGCAGTCCGCGATGTTCTCGCGCACAGTCTGCAGCAAGTGCGAGAGGAAGAACTTGAAAAATGGGTTTGGCACGTGCTCGCGAGCCTCCAGCACTTTGTTGTAGCTTCCTTCCATCAGGTACTGCTCCAGCTTGATGCCGAACGCGATGTTCGGGTCTTCACGCGCTTGCTCTGGGATCAGCTCCAACTGTACAAGACAAACGAACCTACAGTATTAGATTCACATTCAGCAGCTCAATAGAAACAGAAATACACAACGCACCTCGTTGTGGAACTCGGCCATACGATTCTCGACGAGCAGCTGCAGCAGGCGCGTGCCCAGGATCGGGTAATGCAGCGGCGACGGATCAAGCTCTGCTGCCAGGCTTCCGTAGTACACTTTCAGCTGGGTCACGCTGCGCTCAAACGACGCCATGTCTTCGCTCAGCACGCTCAGCATCGTCGCGCTTTCAAGCACATGACCTACAATTTCCAGCAGCAAACACAACCAAGAGAGCGATGTATTAGTCTTCCACATCTCTACTCTACTGTGGCAGCTTGGGATACTCTCCCAATATCCCTGGATATCGGAGAAAATCTCCAAGATCTCAAAATACGAGTGAGTACGTACGTGCCAGCGTTCGTTCCTGCTTGGCGGTCGACGACACAACAGCGCACGGCGGGAGCGACGGCAGTGTCGTCAGCGCAATCTATTCAAATGTCAGTAAAATCATGTAGACAGAGCAGCATCAATTGAGAAAGGCAGTGCACGGATAAAGAAGAGATCGCATGCAATTCGACGCCTTCTTCCATCCTCTCTTTCTTTGATAACTGGCCGACATGCGCACAAGAATCAGCACAACAAAACACACCTTGAGGTGGGCGAGCTGCTGCTTCGCGTCGGACACCTGGGAGGCGTCGATGGTCGCGCGCAGCACCTGCGCCTCCTTCTCCAGCGCCTGCAGATCCACGCTCATCTTGCTTTGCTGCTGCTTCTGTTCTTTTCGGTAGCTCTTGGCTTTCTTCCCCTTTCGCGATGATGATAAAGCTGCAAACAAACAGAGGCAAGATCGGGGAGCGTTGTTACTTCAGGAGCTTCGGCGAGGACTGTTACTTCTTGCATCGTGCAACCTGGAAAACAATATGAGCACATTCGGTACACATTTACAGCAGCAGACAGATCAAGCAACGTTCGAGTCACTTCTTATCTCAAAACTATTGAAGCGCATGCTCTGTGTTTCTTGATATTCGATCAACGAAATACATCGGACAATATTAGCTAAATGAGCAGAACTCGATACTGCACGCAGTACAAAATAATAAAAACGCCTAAAATTGAGCAAAACTTGATTTTAAAAAAACTACCAAACGGAATAACACCCGCAACTGCTACTCTTTGGCTTACACAAAAAACGATCGAAGGTTAAGAAAGGCTCATTTGCGACCTTCCCGTCTCCCACGGATTACTGCTTGGCGATGCTTCGGAAGAGCAGCATCTCCGCAAGCTCCTGCTTGGCCGAGAGCTGCTTGGGCTCGCCCACTTGCTGCGCGTATGCCGCGACCTCTTCGAGCGTCGCCTTCCCGGCCTCGATGCGCTCGCCCAGGTCGCTCTTCCACGACGCGTAGCGCGCCGCGACGAGCGCCGGCAGCTCGCCCGCCTCCAGGAGCTTGACCGCCTGGCGCAAGCCGCGCGCGAAGCAGTCCATGGAGCCAACGTGCGCGATGAAGAGGTCGACGAGGTCCGAGGACTCGCGGCGCACCTTGCAGTCAAAGTTGAGTCCACCCGGCGCGAGGCCGCCGACCTCCACGATCTTCTTCATCACGAGCAACGCCTTCTTCTCGTCCATGAGGAACTGGTCCGTGTCCCAGCCGAGCAGCGGGTCGCCCGTGTTGCAGTCGACCGAGCCGAGCATCTCGTAGTCCGCGGCGTAGTAGATGTCGTGCTCGTAGTCATGGCCCGCGAGTGTCGTGTGGTTCGGCTCGATGTTGAGCTTGAAGTGCTTCTCGAGCCCGTAGTAGTGCAGGAACGCGACCACCGTCGCGGCATCGTAGTCGTACTGGTGCTTCATCGGCTCGCGCGGCTTGGGCTCGATAAGCAGCTGGAACGTCGCGCCGATCTGCTGCTTGTACGCGACGACCATCTTGAAGAACGACGCCATGTGGTCCAGCTCCTTGCGCACGTTGGTGTTCAAGATGCTCTGGTAGCCCTCGCGGCCGCCCCAGAACACAAAGTTCTCGCCACCGAGCTTGAGCGTGATCTCCATCGCCTTCTTCACGTGCGCCGCGGCGTGCGCGTACACCGCGAGGTCCGGGTTCGTGCTGCCGCCGTTCATAAAGCGGCGGTGGCCGAACAAGTTGGACGTGCCCCACAGCAACTTGACACCCGTCTCGCGTTGTTTGACCTGCAGGTACTCGACGATCTCGTCGATAAACGCGTGCGACTCGGTCAGGTCGACGCCTTCGTCGATCAAGTCGTGGTCGTGGAACGAGTAATACTTAACGCCGAGCTTGGTGAAGAGCTCGAACGCGGCGTCGGCCTTGCACTTGGCGGACTCAACGATGCGCTCCTTGCGGTCGAGGCTGCCGTCGACGTGACTCAAGTCCCAGCCGCGGTTTGTGAACGTGCCGGGGCCGAACGGGTCGCTGCCGGTGCCACCGAACGTGTGCCAGTAGCAGACCGCGAAGCGGCACCAGTCGGCCATGGTCTTGCCCATGATCACCTCGCTGGCGTTGTACTCCTGGAACGCGAGCGCGTTCTTTGAGTGTGGGCCTTCGAACTTGATCGCGGGCACCTCGGGGAAGTACTCGCGGACAGTGTGCTGCACCATGGTGGTCTTGTTCTTGAGGAGGGTCTTGAGTGGCGAGAGTCTTCTTCTTCGGTGTCTTGAGATGCGGCTGCTTGGGCGCGAATTGAAAAGTGAGACTGGCGTCGACCAGCGCGGTGAGCACGCCACGTGCGTCGTGCCATGTAGAGTTAATGGATGACACATTCGCCAGTTGGCAGTGTGGTGATGCTGCTCAAGAGGTCCAACTCAAGCGGAGAGGTCCAGGAGAGTGAAAACTGAAGGGCTTCAATACGTGCAGAACACGAATGCAGGCATTTATCTTGATTTAAGTATTGGAGTGCCTAATCCTCTATAGTTTCTGACTTTGCTCATCCATCTAGGCACCTCATTTGGGTAATCTAAGAGCGTGCCTACCTTGGTTCTTAACATCCGGCACAAAAAGGATACTGATCGAATAATCCTCTTTGGGATGTATAACCGTTACGAGAGGTGGATTCAAGCATTTTCTAACTTCAACTTCAACCGCAACCTTTTATAAAACCTCCTTAAAAACTATACATTGGAATTTGCCTCGATGGTTTTGTAGAGTAAATTGAAACTCTTTTGGAGCTGAAAGTACCGCGTAAGCGTATAGAGAGGTTTAGATTTTGACATACAAATGACAAGAGCACGATGGTTTTCATGTTTGCCATATAATGTGGAGAAGTCATGGAACATCACAGTCTGTCAAGCACACATTTCAACATGCTCGGATCGGTGCGCAAGCTGTGCTGGAGCTTGAGCCTCGATGGTGGCCATTCGTGGAGCCACTCCAGTGTGCGTAAATCACACCCCAGCCTGCGCTCCAGTGGTATCACAAAACATGTGCATGAAAGTCCCACCGGTCGTAGAAGTTCAGGACTTTGTAGTACTTACTGTTTTGACTTGAAGGACTCGAGCGTGGCTTCATATTCGATCGAGTTGGTGATGGAGCTGAGCTTCAGCGCATTGCCGCTGACATCACTGACACTGCTGCCGAGGGCATACACCCCAAAGAGTCAGAGGGAATCGGAAGCGCGTCAATATCATAATGAGAGCGAGTGGGTTGCTGTACCACAAAATATGGATAGATGCAACACCAAAATGTAGAACCCCCACACAAAAAATGTGGGGTGTTACATCTTTTCGCATCATCGAAATCGGTTCTGATTGGTCAAAAAGAAAAAATATTTACAAAAGATGGCCTAAACATTTTCATTTCTCAAAATAGGGTGTAATTTGACTTTTCTGCTCCCGCCATTTTACCGTTCAAATTGAAGGACGAAAGCAATACACACAACAAATAAAGAGCGAAGGAGGCGAAAGCGGAGCGCTGCAGTCATGCCGCGGATGTAACGACCTGGCACAGCGCAGCCGAAGGACCGAGCGAGATGAGCGCTGGTCTGGCGTAGAGCGAGGAAGCGTTGGATGGCGAGGACCACGGTCGTGTGCGGAGAGAGGCGAAGAGGCGAGACGAGGAGCTTGAG
>JAADVO010000557.1:0-21922 GCA_023335655.1 Globisporangium spiculum | reverse complement strand
AGTGCGAGACGTTCCGGGAATGCGAGAACCCTCGACCGTACAGGAGCGGTATAATCTTGCGTCACAGGCTGGTCAGGTGTATGACTTGTTCCAGGCTGTGGAACCAAGATACGAACTTCGCGTGGAACATCTGGAGGGCGGTGACGAGCGCGATCCGCGGCGAGGGTTGCCCCGCGTACCTTCAAAGGGTCTCAGTGGGCTTCGTTGGTTGCCACACACACGATTGACAGTTGATTGTTCCAGTTGACTGTTAAGAGTCAAAATACCCATAGGTCTGGGTAACCGTTTTGGGTAATTAATATTGAATCCGTTGCCGCCACAATTTGAATTTTGAAGTCAGAAGTCAGCGCGTGCGACCATCACTCCTGCATGCTGCTGCAGCGGTGGCAGAGGCAAGCCAAAGAGCGAGCGCCTCACTTGCGAAAAGGAAACCCCGCGCGCAGGCAGCAGATAGATTGACAGAGAGAGAAGCGAAGGACACGCCAGCATGGACTCCTCTGACAACGACGTACGTGCTTGCGTGACTATATGTTGTATGCGTATATGTGTACATGTGTGTTTATTGCCCGCACGGATTATAAAGATCGCTATGTATACTCCCCCCCCCCCTCCCTCCCCCTCCTCGTTGATGAATGGCACAGTGTGAGGTATACGAAGATCTTGGGAGGAGAGTGGCTTGGCTTTCTATGCATCACGAACATGGCGCTTGCTTTGAAGGCGAACAGACGAAAGCGTGATGCTAAATGTGCGCTGATTTGTTTATTTTTTTCTCGAGCAGGTGTACATGCCGGACAGCCCCAAGGCGAAGAAGCCGAAAGTGACGAAACCGAAGGCGCCAAAGAAAGTAGCTGCCGGTGGCGACGCGAAGAAGAAAGCGCCTGCGAAAAAGAAGACATCTGTGAAAAAGAAAGCCAAGTACTCGGATGAAGATGACGTGTCGTCGTTCGCTGGGTCGGATGAAGAAATGCCTGAAGCGTCTCCGGCGAAGCAGTCGATTGAGCAGATCTATCAGAAGAAGACCCAGTTGGAGCATATCCTCCTTCGTCCAGACACCTACGGTACGTTTGCATTGTCGTTGACTTGGTTTTGTAAGTGTAATCTAACAGTTGACACTTGTTGTTATTATCTTGTCGTGTAGTTGGTTCGATTGAGCCGGTGACACAAAGCATGTGGGTGTTTGACGAGGAGAACAAGAAAATGGATATGCGTAAAATCACATACGTAAGTTCTGGAGCGATGCAACCTTGCTTGCATTGTCGGAGCTCATTTTGGTTTCTAACAGATTCGCTTTGGTGAACTCGCAGGTTCCTGGTCTCTACAAGATTTTCGACGAAATTATTGTCAACGCGTGCGATAACAAGCAGCGCGACAAAACGATGGACACGCTGAAAGTGAAGATCGACGTTGAAAATGGAGAGGTCTCGGTGTGGAATAACGGCAAGGGTATCCCTGTGGTGATGCACAAGGAGCACAAAGTGTACGTCCCTGAGCTCATCTTCGGGCATCTCCTGACGGGCAGTAACTTCGACGACAAAAAGAAGAAAACCACGGGTGGTCGGAATGGTTACGGCGCAAAGCTCGCGAACATTTTCTCGACGGAGTTCGTCGTGGAGACGGCTGACGCAAGCACGAAGCAACGATATAAGCAAGTTTTCGAAGGCAACATGAGCAAGAAGAACCCGCCTACCATCTCGTCGTGGTCGAGAAAGGATTACACGTGCATCACGTTCAAGCCGGATCTCGCTCGCTTCAAGATGACCAGCTTGGATGCTGACATCGTCGCGCTGTTCAAGAAAAGAGTGTACGATGTTGCCGGCGTGACCGACAAGTCTCTGAGCGTGTACTTGAACGATGAGAAAATCGCCATCAAGTCGTTCCCAGAGTACATCAGTCTGTACAAGACGCTCAAGAAGCCAGTCAAAGACGAAAGTGGAAGTGGTGATGAAGAAGGAGTTCCGAGCGCTCCTGCAGAAGCAGTCATCTTCGACAAGCCAGACGATCGCTGGCAGGTTGGTGTTGCTCTCAGTGACGATGGTTTCCAGCAAGTGAGTTTTGTGAACGGCATTTGCACCACGAAAGGCGGTCAGCACGTCAACTACATCACGGATCAGATTGCGGCAAAGCTGATCGCTGTGGTGAAGAAGAAAAACAAGGGTGATGCAGTGAAGCCGAACTACATCAAGAACCACATGGTCGTGTACGTCAGCGCACTGATTGACAACCCAGCCTTCGACTCTCAGACGAAAGAGACGCTCACTACCAGATCGACCGCCTTTGGATCGACCTACACTTTGAGCGAGAAGTTTCTGAAGCAGATCGAGAAAAGCGGCATGGTCGAGCGTATCCTGTCGTTCGCTCAGTACAAGCAAACAGCTGAGCTGCGTCGCAAGGGTGGAGGCGGCGCGAAGAAGTCTCGTCTAACAGGAATCACAAAGCTGGATGATGCAAACTACGCCGGAACAGCGAAAGGACAAGATTGCACGTTGATCGTGACTGAAGGAGATTCCGCCAAAACCATTGCTGTCGGAGGTCTCTCGGTCGTCGGTCGAGACTACTACGGTGTGTTCCCGCTGCGAGGAAAGCTGCTGAATGTGCGAGAAGCCAGCCACGCGCAGATTCTGAAGAACGAAGAGATTCAGAATGTCGTCAAAATTCTCGGCTTGAAGTACGGACAAAAGTACGAGTCCACGAAGGGTTTACGTTATGGGCATCTGATGATCATGGCAGATCAGGACCACGATGGCAGCCACATCAAGGGTTTGGTGATCAACTTCATCCACCACTTCTGGCCGTCGCTGTTGCAGATCGAAGGCTTCATCCAGGAGTTCATCACTCCTATCGTGAAGTGTACGAAGGGAAACAACGTCAAGGTGTTCTACACGATTCCCGAGTACAGTGCTTGGCGAGAGATGACGAACAACGGACGCGGATGGAGAATCAAGTACTACAAGGGTCTCGGTACGAGTTCGACGGCAGAGGCGAAGGAGTACTTTTCGGATTTGAAGACGCACCAAGTTGGATTCGTCTACGATGGAGATGAGGACGGCGACGCGATTGATATGGCTTTCTCAAAAAAACGAGTCGAAGAACGCAAAGACTGGCTGCGAGGATACGAGGCTGGAACCCACGTCGACTACGATGTTGACGAGATGGCGTACTCCGAGTTCGTAAACAAAGAGCTGATCTTGTTCTCGATGGCGGACAACATGCGTTCGATTCCGTGCGTGGTTGATGGCTTCAAGCCGTCACAGAGAAAAGTGCTGTTCTGCTGTTTTAAGAGAAATCTGAAGGTCGAGCTCAAGGTCGCCCAGCTGGGTGGTTACGTCTCCGAGCACTCGGCTTACCATCACGGCGAGCAAAGTCTGTACGGAACAATCGTGGGTATGGCGCAGGACTTTGTTGGCAGCAACAACGTGCACCTGCTCTCACCAAACGGCCAGTTCGGTACGCGATTGATGGGAGGCAAAGATGCGGCGAGTCCTCGTTACATCTTCACGAACTTGGAACAAGTGTCGCGAGTGCTTTTCGATCCTTTGGACAATGACGTTCTGAACTACCTAGATGACGATGGTCAGTCGATTGAACCGGAGTGGTACATCCCGATCATCCCGATGGCGCTGGTAAACGGAAGCGAAGGTATCGGCACAGGCTGGTCGAGCTCGGTGCCAAACTACAATCCGCACGATATCATTAAGAATCTGCGCCAGAAGCTGAAGAATGAAGAGTTGAGCCCTCTCGTGCCGTGGTACCGTGGCTTCAGTGGACACATCATCGAGAAAAGCAGCGGCAAGCCGACCGACAACCAGACCTTTACTGTTCAAGGCTTGTACGAGATCAAGGACGAAAGCACGCTGGTGATTTCGGAACTGCCAGTCAAAACGTGGACGCAGACGTACAAGCAATTCCTCGAGTCGCTGCTGGAAAGTGGAACTATCAAGGATTTCAGGGAAAATCACACCGACGTCAAGGTTTTGTTCACGATCACGTTTGAGCCAAAAACTCTCAGTGACATTTGCAAGGCGCCAGGCGGAGTCGTGAAGAAGTTTAAGCTCGAGACGTCTATCTCCACCTCAAACATGCATCTCTTCGATGCACACGGACGCATCAAGAAGTACGAAAACCCGCATGAAATCTTGGAAGAGTTCTACGCCATCCGCTTGGACTACTACGGTCGACGAAAAGCTGCGCTGTTGCGCAAACTTGAAGAGCAAATCAAGGTTTTGTCGAACAAGACTCGCTTCGTGCTCGCCGTGGTCAACCGCGAGCTTGTGGTGAGCAACCGCAAGAAGCAAGACATTCTTCAGCAGTTGGTGGACGACGGCTACGATCCGATTGTGGCCAAGGTGAGCAAAGCCAAGAAGACCGACGGCGATGACGAAGAAGAGTCTGATGCTGAAGATGCAGCTGACGCAACCAGAGGATATGACTACCTCTTGTCGATGAAGATTCTCAGCTTGACCAAGGAGAGAGTGGACAAGCTTCGCGCCGAACTGCAGGGACGCGAAGAAGAACATCAAGAGCTGAGTGCCACTCCGATTGAAGAGCTGTGGATTCGTGATTTGGACAAGTTGGAAGCGCTTCTCCTTGAGACCGAAGCCGAACGAGCTCGAATCATCGCTGCCGCGCCAACCCCAAAGAAGAATGGAAAGGGTAGAAAGACGAATGCTAAAGCCAAGAGAGGCAAGAAGAAGGGCGACAGCGATGACGATTCCGACTATGAAGTATCGAAGGCGAAACCCAAGGCAAGAGCAGCGCCGAAACCAGCGGTGAAGAAGGAGAAGGAGGTGAAAGAAACGAAATCACGCCCCATTTCATCATTCTTTGGGACGAAAGAACCCGAAAAGCCAAAGGAAGTGAAGAAAAAAGAAGAGGAGGAAGAGGTTCTCTCCTTGGCTGAACGTCTTGCGAGACGCGCGCAGTCGACACCAAAGAAAGACGACGCCCCATCGAAGCCAGCCGCCAAGAAGGCACCGAAGAAGGTGGTGGAGCTTGCAAGTTCGGAGGACGAAGCTGCGACTCGAATGGACAAGGACGACAATGACTTGGACGATGATGTGTTTGCGATGGATACCGACGATAATAAAGCGAAGAAGCCTGCTGCGAAGTCAAACGGGAAGGCGAAAGCGCCAGCCAAGCCAGCCACGGCGCGCGCAAAGAGCGCCGTATCGAAGGCGAAAAAGGCAGCATCTGACGACGACAAGGGTTCTCCTGTGAAAGCGAAGGGTAAGTTCACACCCATACGTATGCTGATGATCATCTTGGAAATGTGTACTCACTGAATGCTCTTTTGGTTCTTGTAGGCGCTCAGAAGAGACGCAACGAAAAAACGACCAAGGCGTCTCCTGCTCCGAAGAAGCAGAAGCGAGCTCCTGTCGATAGTGATGAGGACGAGGACGAAGTTGAAGTTGATGCGAGCAGCCCAGTGGCACCTGTCCGCCGTCCAACCCGAGCCAAAGCTCGCATTACCTACACGGAGATCTCAAGCGACGAAGAAGAGGAAGAAGAGCAGCAGGCGAGCGACTTTTCGGAAGCGGAAGACAACGAAAGTGACTTCGAGTAAGCGCTTCCCCGATTGCGATGTAGAAGAAGCTCACAATACGACACGGCGGATGAGAATAGTATTCTCTTTTTTGAATACTCTGATCTTCCTCTCACAGCGTGTATTCCAAAATCGATATCCATTCTTGTTTACACTCACATCAAACATCGTGTTTTTGTTTCAGTTTTCGAGCTCAGACACGACGCATCGGTGAGAATGACCTCTAGCTGACTGGAAGTGGCTTCAGTCGCAGCGGATCGACTTCTCTGATTAATGCGCGCGCCAAGGCTACCAAGGGGTCTAGCAGCGGAACGCCTTCAAACGACGTCGCGCCCATAAATGCGAACGGGATCTCCGTGCAGCCCAAGATGATGAGTTCTGCACCGTCTTGGACGAGTTGGCGAGCATATCCTTGGAAATTCGAGACGCAGCGCGGCTGGATTGCTGGTGCGCTGCTTTTGATGCCCCATCGCGGATTCTGGATCGTGTCTTGCAGCTCCAGCTGGGTCTGCGCCGAGACTTCGACGATTTCGTACCCGAGCGGCTCCAGCAGATCGTGGAAGACGCGTGCATCGCGGGTGCCGATCGTCGACATCACGCCGATCTTCCGGCTTCTCGGTGCGACCTGCGCGATCAAACTGGCCGTCTCGTTCAGCATGTTGAGACACCGGATCCCCTGGTCCTTCGTAGTTGCGCTATTGCTGCTCTGGGTTCTGCGGCCGTCATCAATCAAGCGCACAAATTCGTTCCAGATTGGCTTGACGTGGAATGTGACGCACGGGACACCTGCAACGACGGGTGTGTCCAGTTTGCGCAGCATCTCGAACGTGCGCGCCATGCCGTCCGCCGGGTTGTTGACACTGACTGCTATGAGCTTCGCTTTGATCTCTTCGTCATCACTGCTGTCGCTGCTGCTCTCAGACGAAGTTGCTGTTGGCGTGGCATTTACATTTACATTTGCATTCGCATTTGCATCTTGCTGCTTGGTGTACGCCTGTAAGAATTCGACGCGACTAGCGATGTCCGCGGACCGCGAGAAGTGGCAGACGTTCAGGTGGCCCTGGTCGACGCCATTGCTCTCGGTCTGCTGCAGGATCGTCTGGTGCAGCAGGATGCCCGCGGCGGGTCCGACGCCGCCCAGGATGCCGATCATCATCGCTTTTCTCTCTCGCTCGCAGTGACAATGGGGGCCGCTTGGCTGCTTCAACTCTCAGCGGTAGGTAAAATGCGAAGTGAGCGCTTACTGGTGATGGTGATTGATGCGTGTCAAACAGGCGAGTGGGTAACACACTTGAATCTCTCTAATTTGATGACGTGTTTTACTTCCCTCATCTCCTTTTATGAGCCAATCAGATTGCTGCAATTGCCTTGGTCACACAGCATATAAATTTAAAGGTATACACAGATTTTGGTTTAACATTCGGTGGGCATCAGGTACAGTACTGCACTTTTAATTTTATACATTGTGTGTAGAGACTGCGTGATGGATCTTCAAGTGGTGCCAATGTGCCAATATGCCAATAAAAACGCCACCAAGCAATGCGTCACGCTCCCTCGGAGGATGTGTCTGCCTGCCCCCATTTGCACAAGCACCCAAGGGATCCTCGACTTATCTTTTTTATCAGTGGATATATTTGGAGCTTGCTATTGCAAGGAAGTGAAGCCATTGGCTCTTGCGCTCTTTAGGATAGTTCTTCTCTTCTGTCTGTCGCCCGCTCACTTCTTCAATCGAGATAGCGGATCGCTTGGATGACCAGCTTACTGTCTCGTGCTGACAATGCGCTCAACTCGGCGTGCACTTGGACTTCAAACGGCATCGGCTGGCAGCTTCGGTCGCGACAGAACCCTCTGCCGGTCGGCGTCGCCATCACGCAGCCGTTCATCTGGAACAAGTAGTTCTCGTGATGCGCATCCACTCGTTGCACCTTGAGCGCGAACACGCTCAGCAGACACATTGGTCGCTGCGCTGACGTCAAGTAGTTGCTCGGATCGCCAAGCGCGCGTGCCAGCAGCGCTTCATACTCCGCTGTTGGCGGTGCGTCCACCCAAGCTGGATCTTCTTCCGCTTCGTCCATGTTGCTCGCAGTCGTAGTCGACACGCGCACGCTGGCCACAGCACTCGTATTCAACATGCAACAAACCACCAGGATCACCAGCAGCAACAGCCAATGTGCGATTCTCGTTGAGCTCTTCATGTGTGGCTTTGTTGAATGCACGAATAGACCGCGAGGAACCTTCTCAAAGAAAAAGCCGAGCACACGTTCACTCAGTGACTTGTGAATCTGTGACGCGTGACAGCATGTGACTTGTGACAATATGTGACTTGTGGTACATGTCAATCAAAGCGAAGCTCTTTGCGCATCGCGAGCTGCTGCATTTCCTGCACGAACGCGTCGATCTTGACGTGCCAAAGGCGGAAGGGGCTCGGATCTCGATACGTTGCGAGCGCTGCAATTGCAGAAGTGAACTCGTCAAACTCCATCTGCGTCGTGTCGCCGTTCTCGAGCGCCATGACGGAGCAGAACACCAGTCGCGCGCTCGCGAGGTCCAATCTTGGAGGAGGGCTTTCATGCGTGACGAGCAGTTCAAACGCGGCCAGGAACGCCTGAAACTCGTCAAAGTTCATGCTATTGCGCTTCGTTTTACCCAGTTGGAACCCGTGCAGCACCGAGTTTTGCAGTGTGGCGTGGTGGTTATTGTCCGCAAGTGAGAAACGCTTTGCAAGAGTGTCCTCCTGAGGCTGTCGCTTTTGTTTATCGTCATCGTCGTCGCTGCTTTCATCACCGTCCTGTTTTGCGTAATAGAAGAACACGATGCGAAGGAACGCGCGGTGCTCCAGTAGTACGCGCGAGACCAGCGGACAGCTCAGTTTGCTCACAAAATCCACCTCTTGCAGACGCTCTCGTTGCTGGAACGCAGCTGGTACAACCACTCGGAGGCAGAAGTCTGCTACAACCTGAGCAAGCCGGCGCGAAAGACTACCACTGCTGCCATTCGGAGGGGGCTTGAACGCTGGGTGCTTCTTCTCTTCGCTCTTTTGAGCTTTCGCAACCGCAACGCGGACGAGAAGCGCAGCGAACTGAGACTTAGAGATCCACACGTCACCCTGCAGCTGCCCTTCGCTTCTGAAGTTCGTTTGGTTGGCATTCTCTTTAAGCGCCGATGCCAACGGCGATGGCTCTTGCGAGTACACTTGGAAGAAGAGGTCGTTCGCAGCATCCAAATCTGGGAGGTTCTTGTCTGCGCGCCTGAGCTCTCGCACCATCCTCAGCCAGTCACGCAGTGCCAAACCTGCGAAGTTGAACACGGCAGTTGTGTACGAGGCATACAAGTGCGCCATGTAAACGCAAAAGCGCTTCAGAACGTGCTCAAGCTCCAACACAATCGTCTTGTCGCCATCTAAAGCCTTGGCATCAGGTATTTGAGCTCCGCACCTGAATAGCAGATCGGCAATCTTCATTCGGCTTGCATCCCAGAAGCAGCGCAGATCGCTTGCACCATCTCTCGAGTCATTTCTGGAACATGAGTCCTTGTTCACACGGACTGCATCCTTGTCCGACTGTAGCAGCAGTGCCTTTGGGTGCTGGTAACCGGGAAAGTTCGCAATCACGTGGATAGCCTGGTTCAGAAAGAAAAATTCGCTCATGAACCAGTGCGGAGCATTAGATCGGCTTCGTTGGTTGTTGCTACTTGCTCTGTCTGTTCTCGCTTGGTTTAGTTGAAATTCTCCTGCCCGCTTGGATGCGATGCGCCACGAAAATCCCAGGAACTCGCGAACACTCTGCAACGAATGCCAGAAATGGTGGTTGGGCTGCACGGATGTTACTGAGGATTGTAAAGCGAGTCTGTGACTGATGGTCTCAGACAGTAGCTTTGCACGCTTGCGGACAAACACGTTCGGGTCGCTCTCACAGAGCGCGAGGCTCTGTCGTGAATGAACGACCCAGAGATCTCGCAGCATTTCCAGCATCTGTACCTTGTCTTCGTGCTCTGTGGACTGCCATTGTTGATTGAATACACAGGTCGCTGGGTCCACTTGCAGGTCGCGGTTGCCTAGCCAGTCCATTTTCGCGAGGATGTCGTAGAGCTCTTCAAAGTGAAGCTCCTTGGCATTGCGACCGGAGAGCTCCAGGATCTCTACAAACAGCAGATCCACATCGACCTGCAGGATATCGCTCACGACTCCCGAGTGGATCAGGAACTGGCGAAGCAATAGGCGCGTCAAGCCAGTGAGATACTTGTTGCTGCTAGCGTCGTGGGCGTGGTCTCGTTTCTTGCTCCCTTTCTTCTTCAATTTCTTCGCTTTGGCTGACGATGATGGGGACTTTGCCGCCTTGGCAGGTGGTTTCGCACTACCTCGCTTGCCTTTCGCACCAGTGGCTGCTTCAGCGAGCTCTCTAATCTTGAGTTGTCGAGCAATCTCCTCGGCTTCCAGTCGCTGCGCGAGCATGATGAACAGGTTCCGCATCTGCTTCTTGCGCCACGCGAGCTGGTGCGCAAACATCTCCATGATTAGCACCAGAAACACCTCAATCGCGAGCTTCTTCTCGTCACCAGTCGGATGGAAGAACGGTCCCAGTCGTATTCGGAGCTCCTCAGTGGTCGGTGCCACTGCAAACTGCATCAATAGGGCATTAAACGTCTCGAGCGTGAGCGGCATGCCGTTGTTCATGGCGACAGCGTTGCGAAAGCACTCAGCCGCATGGTCAAGGTGCGACTGTTTTTGGCTCAACTGACTGGCGCTGCTAGAACTGGAATGCGCCACTTGGCTCAGCTTCGCCGCTGGGTCCTCTTCACTGACTCGGCTCTTGCGCTTCTTGCGAGGCGACGAAGTCGGAGACACCAACCCGAGCGACTCTTTCTTGCTGGGGCTAGTTGGGAGTACCTGGGAGCTGCTACTGCCATCACCGCTATTGCCGCCACCAGACTTCCGTTTCGTCAAGGTAGTAGATCTCGAAGGTGCTGTGCGCTTGAGAGCCTTGGCGTGGAACAGGCGGTAGATGATGCGTGTCAGGAACGTCGCCTTCAGAAGGCAAATGTGCGGTAACGAAGCCTCGCATTCTGCTGTTCCTGCTGCTTGTCCTGTTAGTCCTATTGTTGCTGTCGATGCTCCGCCACTGTTTGCAATCGGAGTCTCGTACGAGATGCCGATCTTGGTGTCCTCAATGGCTTGCAACACCCACAGGAAGAAACAGAGTTCTTCTCGCGAGCGAATGCCGTCCAGGAACTCGCAGAAAAAGCGCACGTCGCCCGCTTCGTCACGCACTCGACGCAGGCATGTAATGAACCTCGCAGCGTCATGCAATGGCTCAGCTCCATCTTGATCTGCTTTGCTGCTGGATTTGCGCTCAAAGAAGAAGTGGAGTACAATGGACGCTAATGAGACTTTCTTGTGGTGAGAGGGTCGTGGTGCGAAGAGCGTCTGGGCTTCTTCAGCCATGAGGAACCGCTGGTAGAAGAACCAGATGAGCTGTCTGCACACAGCGACCACGTCTCGCAGCTCTTCCGGCGAGTTGCCATCGCCGACAGTAGCGCTATTCGCTGGCTTCCTCTTCTTCGTAGGTTTCTTATCCGCGGTTGGGCTTGCCGGAGTTGTTAGAAAAGGCGGGGAGATGGTCGGGACGTTGCCCTGGCGGCGCACTTTGGACTGCGCCTGCGCTACGAGTACTTGCTTCTCGCTCATCAGGAGACTCGCGATGAATCGTTTTTGCTGTGAGAATGATAGATTTTCGTCTGAGACCTCAGGCTGCTGCTGTTGCTTCTTTCGCGAAGTAGGTTCACTGACCTGCTGGTGGATACTGGAATTCAAACCGATCATGTGGTAGAACCAGACGGCTTTGGACGCCGAGTCGTCGCTACCAACACCACCACCAAGAGAGAGATTCATGCTCGAGTTCTCCTTGTGCTTGGGCGACGATGGTGGAGTCGTCCTGGCACTATGCTGTCGGCTGAGTGAGCCTCCAGAGGTAGTATCGATCTCTTGACTGCTAATTCTAAACCCTGAATCGTTTGCTGGCCTGGAGGAGGAACTAGACGTCGCAGCGGCAGAACCAAATGGGGACGGGTTTGCGATCACACTGGCGCTTCCTTGTCGTTGCCGCGTTGCTGCTATAGCAGAATCAACATTTCGCTCAACTGGTAGCGGGGCCTCGCGCGAGCCAGAAACAGTAGCAGTAGTAGTACTAGGTACTTTCATAGCATCTCCCTGTAGTACCTGGCTACTGGTAGTACCTCCATTCGCCAGCAGCGACTGGATCTTCATCAGCTGGTCGATCTGATTCTCTCGCAGTGATATGTTCTCGATCTCTAGGGCCTTGACGCAGCGCTTTTCGCTCTGCAGCTGATTGCGCAGCGCCGCGAGCTCCTGGTCCTTGAACATGGCATTCGAGAGCTCGGCGATCCGACTCTTCTGGACGTCGTGCTCGCAGTGGCAGAGTCGGATCTCCTGCTTTGCCATCTCAAGCAGCCGCGCGAACTCGTCGCGCTGTTCGCGTAGCTGTGTCAGCTCGTCGGTATCAGGCGAACACTCTTCGGTTGACTGGTTCGAAGCTGCTGCTGCGATTGGGAACAGACTCGACATGCGCTCGTGGTTCTCGCTTGATACCTTTGGGTCCCCACCAGAGGCCAAGCTGCTGGTACTGCTGTTCCTGGCGAACCCAAGGCCCGACAGATTGTTTGTCAAGTGGAACTCGCGCAGATCTGCCATTTCAGTCTGCAGCTGGGCATTCGCCTGCTTCAGCTCCGCCATTTCCAGCTCATTGCGCTCGATCTGGTTCTGCAGCCCGTCGATCTCACTGAGAAACGTGGAGCGCATGAACTGATCGAGTTTGCTCATGCGCTCGACGATCTCAAGCGTGAACTCCTGCATGTACTGGAGCTCCTTGCCATCGTTGTCATCCTGAGTATCGCTGCTGCTGTTATTATTGGCGGATGGATCAGAGATATCAAAAGGCTCACTTGCTGTTGTTGTTGAGATCGCTGCCACCTGCTGGATCGCGAACTGGAAGAGCTCAAGCAGCCCACGCGCAGCTCCTCGCGCGATCGCCTCATTGTGTTTCTCTTCCTGTACTTGGTTGCCAATTGACAGCAGCAGATTGTCCACCGAGCAGCAGATGCGCAGCATGCGGCTGCGATGGCGCTCGGGCGATTGCAGCTGCTGATGCTGGTCCTGATCTCCATCTTGCCCGCCAGCGTCAGCGTCAGTGTCGCCGTCAGCGTCACCATCTCCTCCATTATCGTCGCTGGCCCATTCGGACATGAGACTCGCGCAGCTGAGACTGTTCTGCAGCGGCCGCAGCAGATCGAAGAAGCGGATCGCATCTTCCTTTGGCGGACCCTGTGCCAGTTGTGCAGATGACGAGAGTGATGATCTTGAGGCGAATAGCGCCGATTCTCCCTCGTGTCCTGGCTCTGCACCTGTGCCTGATGTTGGTGTCCCGTTCTTAAGGACGTTCCTGGTGGACATTTTCAACATGGACAATTGCGCTTGCAGAGTTTGCATCTTGCGAGACTGGCTCGAATACTTTGGCTCGTTGGAGGACGTTGTCGCTATCGCCATCGCGGTGGGGGGCATCTTTGGATTCAGTGATCGGCTACTGACACCTGCAAATTCACCAGCAGATCCACCGATTTGCTGGCTCTGCTTGGGCGGCGACACACCGCCACCACTGCCGAGTCCACTCACGCGATGCGCCAACTTAAAGCTGCTCTTGGTGGTAAACGACGACGCCGAGGAGGGACTCGTCACGAGCGCAAATTGGCTGCGCAGGCGCGACACGTGCTGTCGGAGTTTCTGCGGGAGCTTGGCCTTTGGACTCGATGGCGGCGGTAACTTGACGCCTAAGGTTAAGCTGCTAGGCTCAACGACCGGCTCCACTGACCCTGCATCTGGACCAGTTCCGATCGTGAGCATCGACATCCGCGCGTTCGTGTTGGTCTTCTTCATTATCGCCAGGATCGACGACGCGTTCTGGGACAACACATTCTGCGACGCCGAGCGCGCCTTTGGGCTGGTGGAGCTGGACGGCGACGTGGACGAGGATGAGGAGTTCGTAAATCCCACGCGGTACTTTGAAGCTGCGGAGGGTGGAGAGGAGACCGACGGACTTTGCGCGTTGCCGCTCGCTGCTGCTGCTGTTGCTGCGGTGGAACCGCTGGGCTTGCTCGACGCGCTCTGTAATGCCGTGAACTCGCTCTCCTTCGTCATCGCGTCTGTGCTGCGTACGCTACAGGAGCGCCACCTTCATCGAGTGATCCAACTGCTGTTTCGAAGCATAATTGTAAGTGTCAGTGGCGATGTCCACAGCCAGGCGCCATGTCAAAGAGACGCCACATAAAAAAAGGTCCCAAGCCTGGCCGCCAAGTGGTTGACTAGCTCGAGAGCAAAGTAACTGACTACTCCCTCGAATAGCTTTACCTGGCTGAATGAATAACCGAACGCACTCAGCTTCAAAGCACCGCTGGCCACAGGACGTCGCGTCACCACACGTCCCCACATTGCAGCACCACGAGTCAAACGTGGCGCATCATTTGACTCATACCCACCCGTTCATACACTCATTCTATCACTGGCTCACATTCTCTCTGTGTATTGATACCACTTACACAAGTGACCTGTAGCCAGTGCGGGGTTAGTTTGTTAATCTACCTCTGTGCAGAGCTCTGTCTTCTCATTCCCCTCTGGCTCGTTCCTTGCTTCCTTACACTAGGTAAAGTTGAGGGAACCGTGGCACCGCGAGGCCCTGCTCCTCCATTTCCTTGAGCGTCGCCTTGCTGAGCTCGGCCATGCGCAGCTGGCGCCACGTGAACTGCGCGCGCGTCGTCTTCTTCCCCTTGACCGCCGCTGGTCCTGCCGCTTTCACCACAAAGTTGTGGTCGTCGGCGAGCGCGAGCAGGTCCGCGACGTTCACGCGCTCGCCGCTGGCGACTCCGTTGAGCGCGTCTGAGAACGCCTGGCGCACCCGGTTGACTGTGCCCAGCACCTCCATCTTCAAGCCCGTCTTCGGTGGTAGCACGGCCACTTGGCCGTCCACCTTGATCGTCACCATCTCGTTCGAGGCTTCGTTCACAAACACCCAGATGTTCGAGCTCTGGCGCGCGCCGACGAGCAACATGGTCGGGTAGTAGCCGATCGAATCCGGTGGCAGCAGCGTGCACTTGCTGCAGAACATGCGCGTCTCGTCACCCGTGAACAGCCGCTCGACGTACACAGCGAGTAGCTTCTGGCTCGACAGCTCACTGGCGGCGTCCACGCGCACAGGCAGCGAGAAGAGACTGCGGCCGCCGAGCGTGACCTTCACGTTGTCCTTCTGCTGCGCCCACGTGAGCGCCGACCCGTTGCTGTTGCCGATGCGGAAGCGTAGCTTGAGCTCAAACGTCTCGTCCTCCGAGTTCTGTGTGCGCACACCAAAGTCCACGGGGAACCGCTGGTCGCGGATGTAGTAGAGCAGCGACACCGGGAAGCTCATGCGCGGCAGCAGCGCATGGAAACCTTCGTCTACGGTTTGTACCTGGGGGTCATCATGCTCAGTAATCGCCTGTTGTTGCTGATTCCTAGGCGCATGCGTGTACAGCGACACGGTCTTCCCGTCGTACGCGATGGCCGCAAACTCCTTGAGCGAGTTGGCGGACGCGCTCGCGAGCTGCTCAAACATCTCGATGCGCTGCTTGTTCTTCATCTTGGAGAAGAACCCGAACGACTCGTTGTCGACCTTGAGGTCGATGCGGTCCATGCCGTCGAGGTCATCGTCGCCAAAGTCTGCCGGTTGCGACAACGAGCCGCCGATCAAGTGTTCGTCGTAGTTGTGCACCATGAGGAACCGGAGCACTTCTTCCTCCTGGTTGCGGCCCTCGAGCGCGCTCTTGGAGAACTTGATCAGCTGGTGGTCCACGCGCTGCGAGCTCGCGTACGTGTCCAGACGGTAGAGCATTTCGGTGGCTTTTGCGTCCAAGAGCTCGCCAAAGCCGTTCACGGCGCCGTTCTTCTGCAGCGCGATCAGCCGGTTGCACAGGTCCGAGATCAAAAAGTTGAGCGTCTGGTAGCGACGCAGTGATATCGCCTTCTGGTGGCAAAGATACCCCAAATTGAGCTTTCGCGACAGCGTGTGGTCCGCCATGATCTCCAAGTACATGCGCCAGACACCCAGTGGCTCGCTCCAGGCGCCAGCATCCGCGTCCATCTTCGCCTTGAGGTTCTGGTTCATCTCCTTCAGGTACTTCATGGGCGAGTGCGCGTGGTAGAACGACGGTGCGAGGAACAGATCCGGCACGCCGAGCACCGACGCAAGGATCACCACATTGAGCAGCAGCGACCAGGATTCACCACGTTGACTTGCTTTTGACGTTGGCGATAGAGCCACGTTGTTGCAATTGTTGTTGTTGTTGGTTGTCACGTCCACTGGCGGCTCTGGCTTGTGCACCAAGTACATGCCCGTCATCACGAGGCGGCACAGGTGCAAATTCAAAGGCAAGTGACACACAAACGAGCCAAACGTGGTAATCTTCGCGCTTTGCTCATTCACTGAGTCGAGCGCGTCAAAATGCGCGAGCAGCTTGTACGCGCCTTTGACATTCTGCAGATCCGGCGCGTCCAGCGCTTGCGTGAGTAGCGCACTCGGTGTGCCGAACTGATCCATTTTGCCCTTGAGCAGCAAGATAATGCGATCCAGTGGCTTGCGCAGCATCTCCGGCGTCGAGTATTCGAGCATGCACGACTCGTAAAACCCCTGCGAGAACATATGGAACGCCGTGCCTGGCATCACGCGACCCGCGCGGCCCGAGCGCTGCTTGGCCGACGCTTGCGAGCACCACGTGTCGATCAGCACTTCGGCGTGCGTGCTGCCGGCGTTTGGCATCTCGATCTGCTTTTCAATGCCGCAGTTGATCACGTGCGTCACGTCCGGAATCGTCACGCTCGACTCAGCAATGTTCGTCGACAAGATGATCTTCGTCGACCGCTCGTCGATCGTGCGGAACGCCTCCTGCTGGTGCTCGAGCTCGAGCGCCGAGTGGAGCACGAACACGCGCACGAGCTCGCTCGACGTGAGTGCCGTGAGCGCGCTCAGTGACTCGAACATCGCGTTGATGCTGCCGATGCCTGGCAGGAACACCAGGATGCACTGGGACTTTTGTTGCCGCTGGTTCGACTCGATCAGCAGCTTGATGAGCTCGAGAATGACCACGAGCTGCTTCTCGAGGATCATCGACACCGCCTTCACGGCGGCCTCGCTATTGCCCCGCACGCGGCCATTCACGAGCGCCTGGAACTTGTTGTGCATGAACACAAACTCCTTGCGACAGCGGTCTATGAGACTCGGATAGCGCGCTCCCAGGTCGTCGATGAACACGTACTCGACGGGGAACAGCTTGGAGCCGACGAACAGCGGCTTCTTCTTCGTCAGGCGCGTCGCGAGCGAATTCGCAAAGTACTTGAGGATCACCTTCGCGTCCATGGTTGCCGACATGATCACCAAACGCAGGTGCGCGTTGCTGCTCAGTTGCAGGCGCAATAACAGAAGCAGCAGGTCCACGTCCATGCTGCGCTCGTGCACTTCATCGAGCACTAGGTGCGTGATCTTCGCCAGCGCGTCTGGATCGTGGATCAGACGCTCGACCATGTAGCCCGTCGTCACGTACGTGATCTTGGTCTGACTTGACACCATTTGCTTTTGGCCGATGCGGTAGCCAATCACTTTGCCCACGTGTCCGTCCTCGTTGAACTCGTTGCCCTTGCGCATGCTCGCGACCGTGCTCGCCAACTCAATCGCAGCAATGCGGCGCGGCTGCGTGACAAAGATGTTGACCGGGCGATCGGTGGGTGGATTGCGCAGCGCAGCGTCCAGTAGGAATTGCGGCACCGAGGTACTCTTGCCGCAACCAGTCTCGCCTTGGATGATCGTGATTTGGTTGCTCACGACGTTGTTCAGGATCTCGTGGCGATGCTGGAACACCGGTAGCGTCTCCATCAGTCCTTGCAGTCCCTGGATCTTCCTGGGCTCACTGGACGTCGACGTGGCAGTGACAGCCCCAGAGTCAGACGATCCAGCGCCATTATTGCCTTCTCTAGGTGCAAATATTGATCCGCCAGGGGAAGCTGAGCCGTTCTTCGACTTGGACTTACTCTGCCTCTTGGTGGTGGTTCCAAGACGCTTCGCCACGGACGCTGGGGTCAATCCTTTCAACGCTTTCGCGGCAGTGGATTTCTTTTTGGACTTGGTAGTCGAGCTGCTGCTCACTGATGATGGCGCTTTTGGCGGCTGCGTTCGAGGGATCGCGATACTAGGCGGTGCGAGCGGGGGAAGTGGTGGTGCGGTCGACCCCATTGAGAAAAGAGGAGACGGCGCGAGCGGCGGAGGCGGATTCAATCCATCCTGCGCGAACTGCTCAGCTTGCTTCTTGGCTTTCTTCAGCGCATTCTTGGACGGACTTGGTGGTGCCACCACAGTTGGCGACACTTGTTTACCATTAACCTTCACCTTCTGATTCTCATGGTTGATCTCCAAGTGTCCAAGTTGGGTGGACAACTTATCCACCGAAGTCGGACTAGCGCCATTGATAGCAGTGTGGATGATTGGCTGCGGCAATGGCAGCAGCTTGCTCAAATGGTTTAGCGCATTGCGAGTCTGCACAAAGCGTTTCCATAGCTGCGTCTCCGTCACGACAAGCTCCGTACTGAATTGCTGGAGAATCGTCTCCACCTGAGGCTGCGAAAGAGTGGTGCTGTTGGTATTCACAGAGTCACCCCACGCGGCTTGCACGCCATTCCCGCCACTGAGCGAGTCGCAGACCCGAATGAACACGTCCGATGAGAAGAACGTCGCGCAACCTGCAGTAGCCGGCGGTTTCTCGCCAAGAATCGTGCGCAGCTGGTAGAAATGCTTGAGCGTCTCCAAGTACACGGTCACAGCCGTGAAGACGCCCCACTCGATGGACGTCTCCTTGATCTCGACACCGGCAAAGTCCAGTTGTCCACGTAGACCTCCTGGTACTCCCCCACTACTCGACAACTTCGTTGACGACGACTTGGTGCTGACACAGAGCAGCGAAGTGAGCAGCAGGATCTCTATTCTCCGGTCCGTCAGCAACGTGCAGTCGTGGAGATACACGGCATCGTACTTCTTGAACACGAGCAGCGAGTACGCGATCGTCTTGGTGTCAAAGCCCTCTCTGTTGGCCTTCCCCAGGGACCCACAGAGCGACATGGCATGCGGCGCGCTCTTCGCGTCTTGGTACAGCAAACTCACCACCAGTTCACGGAGCACGCTGTCCACGGTCTTGGGTTTGCGCATGTGGTGCGGCACCGAGTGCAGCTGGTTGAGGAAATCCAGGCGCTTGAGGATCACGATGCGGTCGTACTTGTCGCCAGCGTCCACTTCGCGTACTCTTAACACATTGAGCGCGTGGTACGCGAGCTGACGGACCTCGGCCAGCAGTCCAGGGATCGACCGGCCCTTCACGAGCAGCGGGTCGAACCGGTTGCTGAGACTGCACGTCTGGGTCTCGAGCACGTCGATCGCGGAGGGAGGAAAATCGTACCGGTCCAGCAGCTTTCTGTAGGTATTCAGCTTGCTCTTTGAGAGCGACGCCTCAATTGGGATCGGGAACCGCTGCAGGAACGCCGCCGAGTGGCCGTAGAAGCGGTAGATCTCGTACAGCGAGCGCAGGAAACCCGGTTTCTCGGCCTCGATTTGCATCAGCACGGGGTTGTCGAGCACTGGCAACTGGTGAACGATCCACTTGGCCGCGTCCTTCGGGAACAGCGAGCTGCCTTCGTTGTTCACGCGCTGGATCGGGAAGTTGAGCTTGCGCGCCATGTCGAACTCCACGTCGAGCAGCGGCGTCAGGTCGTTCGAGCAAAGCAGTGCCAGATCCACGAGCTGGCCCACACTGCTGAGTCCCAGCGATGCTGCGACGAGCTCTGGCGTGAACACGCGCGCGCTCACCACGCCCGTGAGCTCGTTGATAGTTAACCTTGAGAACGGGATGTACCGAATGCCGCGCATGCACAGGAAGTCCGAGTCGCGTCCCAGCACCGCGAACGCGTACTGCGTGCGCACGAGATCGGCGAGCTCTTCATCAGCTTCGCGCTTCGCGGTCTTGATCGCGATCCCGTGCTTCTTCAGCACGGCGCGCAGCTTCTCGCGCGCAAACGGGAAGCAGCCGTTCGTCTGCTGCAGCAGCTTGGCCGTGCGTTCGCGGTTGCCCTGTGCGAGGCGCATCTGCGGTGGCGCTACATCGTGGTCCTGTGTAGCAGGTACTATAGATGGCTCAATACCAACTGTCGTATCAGCAACTGGCACAGCAGGAGCAGCAGCTGTGGTTTCTTCAAAGAGCGCGTTGGCGAGCTCGTGGATGCGGTCGGTCTTCTGCAGCGCGCGGTCCTGCAGACAGTAGCCCTTGCGGTGGTCTTCGCCGCCAAAGCACTGCGGCGGGTCGGTCACGAACACGAGCGCGATCTTGGCGTCGCGCAGCGTCTTGAGCCAGCGCTCCAGGTACTGCTCGAGGCGGTCAGGGCAGCCGCCGAGAAGCAGCCACGCCTGCGGGGAGAGACTGCGCTGCTGCTGTCCCTGTTGTTGCTGATATTGCTCCTGCTGCACGTGCTTGAACAGCAGCTCGCAGACATCGTAGAGGAAACCCACAAAATCCACGGCCAGCGTCGTGTCACGGAGCTCCTCGCATTGCGTTGATGTGGACGCCTCGTTCTGCGCGCAGTACGTGGTCAGACCGCGGACGCCCATGGCTTGTGCAGATGTGAGTGAGTGAGCGAGTGATACAGACAAATACAGAGGGGACACGCGGGCGTGACGTGTGCACAGCAAGACAGGAGAAGAGCGGGTGCTTGGTGATGCGGAACGAGCGTCGGCTGCTGCAGGTGTTGCCGCCGTTGCTTTCTTCGTTCTCCACTAGTTCGTGCAGTTTCTCTTTGTTTCTCTTCGCTGAGGTTTCGACTCAGAAACAAAAAATAGGACTCAGATCTGAGTCAAGTTGGTCTTGTTTCATTATGATGATGGGTTGAAAACCGTCACACATTAAAAGTACGCACGCACTTACTAGTATAGATGACTACATACAGTACGCACGCACTTATCGATTTCGAGTCGAATGCCATTTATTTCGAGCAATGCGATTTTCTTCACAGTCGCTTAACTATAAAGATAGAGTCAATAGAGTCGGGTTGGATTCGACACACAATAGTTGGATTTCGAAACACATTTCCCGTTCCCACCCAAATCTAAATGTTGTTTGCCGCAGAAATTCATAGTTGGACGGCAAACAAGCTGTTTTTTTGTTTCCACCACAATGCGTTGAAAGTGTCCTAGCACATAAATTATCATACAAAAATGAAATATTGTGCATAATAAAATGGTTTTGCAGCAGTTTGCCGTTCACCACAAACCTTCTTAGTTTGTCAAATGGTATTGTCCCACGACGCATAAATTACTACAGGCATCTCTCAAAATACCGCCCATCACAATCAATTGATATCCTCTTTAAAGCGATCAGGATGGCATCACAATCACTTTCAAAAGGATTTCGCAAATGCACTTGACTGTCACAAACAAAAAGCACGGCTCGACATCGACAGCATGGCGACTCCAACGGTTCGCGTCCGCCTGACTCTCTCCCAGAAGACCGCGCTGCGTGCCAAGTACGCGGCGCACCCAGAGATGACTCGCCGTGAGCTGTGCGAGTGAGCATTGGTGGCTTTCACTCTACCACGCCCTCTCGCGAAGACGACGCTGCGCGATATTCTGAATAAGTCTGGCCGCGGCGCCGACGACACTGAACTATCCCCCTCGCGCAAAGCGTCACACAAGGCTAGCCCTCCACAGCTCGAGATGGTTCTGGCAGCGTGGATCTGGTGGTGCGAGGAGTTGCGGCTACCGATCGTGACCGGCGCGGCGATCCGTCAGAAGGCAAAGAAGATTCGTAGCGAGCTGCTTCTTGCTCCTGGCCTCCCCCCTTATGCATCCAAGAAGCTTATCACCATGACGTTTAGCGCCGGATGGCCCGCGCGCTTTCAGTCACACAACCGCCTGAAGTCTCGACGTGTTCACGGAGAGGCAGGCTCTGCGAACCCCGCTGTTGTGGAGAGAGAGAGGGAGGCGCTGAGGAAGGCGACCGCGCGCTACGCAAAGAAGGACATATACAATATGGACGAAACAGCGTATTATTATTGCGCGGCGCTGAGCAGGACAGTGTCTGCTGCGGGCTTCTCTGGGCGGAAGCATTTGAAAAAGCGAATCGCGGTCGCTATCACTAGCAACGCCGACGGCACCTCTAGCCCCTCACTCCTCTTCATTGGTGCCGCTCGCCAGCCACACTGCTTCGGGGGCAAGACAAGCGAGCAGCTCGGTCTCCAGTATACCAGCTCACCAAAGGGCT
>JAADVO010000556.1:0-21935 GCA_023335655.1 Globisporangium spiculum | reverse complement strand
TTCGTAGCGCGCTTGAGCAGCTTGAGCCTGTCCACGCTCAGCTTGCTCACGCTGTACCTGGGCAGAGTGGGCAAGTCGTGATCGGTCTCGCTGCTCTTGTTCGCGTAGGGCTAGCGTGGCTCGAGTCAGCTGGCGCTGAATCTCTTCGCGCTGAGCTCTCGCGCGTTGAATTTGCTGCATCAACTGCGCATACTGCGCACGCATCAGGGCGAACTCCCTCTGGGTCTGCTCCCGTAACGCGATCTGTGGGTCATAACCCTTCCATTGCGTCTGGAACACAGACGACGCCGAAATTTTTTGGTAGGAAAACACACACATAGCAAAACAAAATACTGTAAGCTTGGATTTTGATAGCGCAAAGAGCGACATTGGAGACTTACCAACTGCATTCCCGCCGTGCGTGATCTGCATAACTTCGTCGGTCCTGGTATGAGCACTGCAGCTAAAATTCGCAGATCCGTTCAGCAAAACTGATCTGTCGCTGATAAGATACTTTCTCAAAGAGAAAAGAGTACATAAAGTAAACACAACAACTTCCAAGTTCGCATTCTCAAGATTATCTCACCTTCGTGTGCATGTATGCGCTTCCTGGCTTAAAGCATACCGGGATTTACTGCACAATCAAAACAGAATAGGAACGATCGTGAGCAACAAAAGTTTGTACGCACGGAATAGAGGAAGAAAGAAATCATTGAGAAACTCACATACCACTTTCGTGAGAGAACCCCAAGTCGCTTGGTCGACGGAAGCATAGTGGTCCGTGATGACACGGACAGTCACCTTTCGTTTTCTTGCAGCAATGATCGCTTCCGTGATCTGGCATACAATGCACAGTACAAGCACAGACGTTGAGGTAGACGTAGAAACGATACGATCGAACAGCGCTCAAGGGGGCTCACTTCAGGGCAGGTTAGCACGAATATGGAAATGTCGAGGGTCCTCTTTGTGTCATTTATGACTCCGAGAATTCGGCGAAGAGTCGCTCCGTCGTCTTTGAATGACAAGAAGCAGTCCTTACTTGACGCGGGGGGGCGAACCGACGTCCGTTTCAGCGTCCTCCGGGTCGTGGCGATGGGCACCTTACGGTCGAACTTCGCCGTCGCAAGCTCAGCCAGCTGCTAATGCGTGAGACGCCCCTCGCCGCCGAATGCCCAGCGCCGCACTTTCTCCTCTTGCTCTCTATTGCAAACACGAGAGGCGCCACGAACCATCTTGCCTTGTCTTTCTTTGCGAATGGTGTTCTCCGAGGCTTTCTCAAGCTCAAGTGCCTCCATTTATTTATACTTCTCGTTTTGCTGTTTAAAAAGATCCTTCAATTCTCAATTCAGTGTAAATATATGGTATAGGAGGTCAAAATATACAAAACTACGAGTTATGTGCTATAGTGAGTATAAATCTACACAAACTGCTCACAAAGACGTTCATTCTGACATCGAGGTACAGTCATCCCTCTTTATAAACGACATGTTTGGCTGGTCAAAAAGCAAATCAATCGGTTTTGGAAGGGTATGCCATTTTAGTGGTGTCTCAATTTGCGGGGTTTGCCTGTATCAAGAATTGTGTTTGGTCATCATCATCACTCCATTGTGATTTGTGTTTTGTATCAACCGCCAACAGGAGCAGCCATGTCAGAAGAAGAGAGTCTGACGGCGTCCGAGCCACTCGCCATGGAGGAGACGTTCACGCATTGGTCGCGCTACGTGGAAATCTCGTACGGCGAGGCGCGTGTGGTGGCAGTTGTGCAGGACCCGGACTCGTTCGTGCTAGGCACGACCGTCTGGGACAGCTCCAAGACCATGCTCAAGTTCGTCGAGCAGCACCCGGAGCTCTTCCGCAAGTTCACGTCGATCTGCGAGCTCGGCGCTGGCTGCGGTGGGCTCGCGGGCATCGCGTGCGCGATCAACAGCGGCGGGCTCTCGGACGTGGTCATGACGGACATTGGGCCCGTGCTCCCCTGGCTGCGGCGCAACGTGCGCGCGAACCTGAGCGCCAAGGAATCCGAGCGCGTGCGCATCGAGCAACACGCATGGTATGTACCCTTTTTGTGTGATAGATGGCTCAAGAAACTTCAGTGGTGCGTTGCATCTTTCTTTATTGTGACAGAGATAAACCAACGAGTGGATGCGATAATTGTGTAGGGGCACGCCCGTGAAGAACCTCAATGCGCCATTCGGTACGCTTCATACTATCCGCTGCCGATCCTCTTCATCAGGACCAGTCATTCTTTAACGTGCTTTGTATTGCTTTGTGTGTCTCGTAGACTGCATTCTGTGCGCGGATGTGCTGTACGAGAAGGAGTGTGTGCGGCCACTGGTGCAGTCGATCCTCGCGCTCTCGCACCGCAAGACCGTGATCTACCTGGCGAATGAGCGACGCGCGCCGGAAGTGCGCGCCGAGTTCATGCGCCACCTGCAGGAGTACTTCCAGTGGAAAGAGATCGAGCGCTCGGAGCTCGACCCCGGGTACATCAAAGAGGCGATCGAGATGTTTGAGATGCGACCGAAGAAGCGCAAGATCCCTGAAGAGATGCGCATCGTCGTCGATGAGAACACTCCAAAAGACCCGACCACGGAGGAGTACCACCCGCTGTTTAAGGGCAAGGCAGCTGAGAGCACAGAAGACCCATACGACCGCGATCTGTGGGAGGACTTGCTCGGTTAAAGGCTCTTAATTGGCTGTATTTAGGAAGAAAACGAAAGCAGGGTTAGTTTTGGTGATGAAGACATGAAAAGAATCTAACCTTTTGGGACGAAAATTTCTAGCACTGCGGACGCAAAGAAAAAAATGAAGTGCTATCTTCTTCTATTCTCTATTCCCACTGGAACGTACGAATCGCGCCTTGAGGGATCGTGGTCTCGACCGACGCGTCGCCGAACTGCAGCTCAAAGTCGGCGTCCTCCGTGTTCTCGTTCAGCACCACGAGCACCTTCTTGTTCTCCGGGGTGACGAAGCCCACGGACTGGACGAACGAGTAGCCCGCCGTGACACACTTTGGAGACGCCACAGAGTGCATCTGGCCGTTCTTGAAGTACCAGCGCTCGTGCTCGGCGTCTTCCGTGCCGCGACAGTCGTGCACCGTGATACGCGCGCCGTTCTTGGTCGAGCCGTGGTTCAGCGCCAAGCAGTGGTCATCCATGCGAATCTGACCGTTCGTGAACGTCCACGACTGGGAAGTGTATCGACACTCGACAAGCTCGACCTGGCGACCGAGCCACTGAGGACGGACGAGGTCGATGCAGTATGGGGTTCCAGTGACTTGGAGCTTGCTGTCTTCAGTCACGTGGATCGCCTGGCGAGAGCTGTTGTCGCACGAGTGCAATGCCGAAGGGTAGCGAGGGAACAACTGGGCATCACCAGGTTGCTTAAACGTCGCAGACACTTCCGTGTGGATGCGACGGGATCCAGAAGGAACGTACTTGGAGAAGTGCTTGATGAAATAGTACATCGGCTGCAAGTAGTAGTCCTTCTCGGTCTCGTCAATGATGATCGGCGCGTCGCAGTTGTTGCCCAAGTGGTTTGGACCGCCCGTGTGATCCAGAATCAAGTTCCAGTCCACCCACCCAACGACCCAGTTGTTGAAATCCGTGATGATGTCGTGCGCGTACCGTTGACCTCGGAACCAGGCGTCCTTGCCTTGGGCAACGCCTGGGCAGTTGCAGCTCTCCGTCGCGAGAATGAAGCGGCTCTCGTCCACGTAGTGGGTATCGTTCAGACGCTCGTGGAACTCCACACCGTCCATGTATCGTTCGTTATCATACCAGTGGAACGCGATGCCGTCGACATACTTCTTGGCTTCTGGGTGCAGAAAGATCGTCTCAGCCCACTGGCGGACGCTAGCGCGGTTGTGGTCGAACACCATGATCTTCACATCTGGGTGGTCTCTCTTGATCACTGGTCCGAGGTGGTTGGCGACGAACTCTGCCTGGTACGACGCGTTGTATCCACACGCTTCCCATGGAGCAGCGAACTCTGGCTCGTTCTGAGGAGTGAGGCCCCAAAAGTCGATGCCGAATGCCTTGTACGCGGTGATGAACTTGGAAAAGTACAACGCCCACGCAGACTGCATCTCGTCCTTCAAGCCCACTGGAGTAGCCGAACCCAACATGCTCGGAACATAGTTGTCAGCAGCACGCTTCATCCATGCAGGTGGACTCCACGGCGCCAAGAACATCTTCAGCTTTGGGTTCTTCTCAAGCGCGCGCTGGATGAACGGGATCAACACCGCCGTGTCGTGCTCCACGCCGTCGTCGAAATGGCTCATGGAGGTGTCGTTCACGATATCGTCAAAACTGTAGGAGCTCACCGAGAAGTCGCACGAGCCCATTGGCACGCGTCCAAACTCGTACGCTGCACCTTCCTTGTCGAAGTACAGCTTCAGCACTTCTTCTTGCTTCTCATGCGACAGCTTCGCGAACTGCAGCGCCGACGCTTCGGTGAACGCGCCACCAAAGCCAAACATCTCCTGGTACTTTTTGTTCGCGTCCACCGCAATAAACGACGAGAACGATTCGCTACCGCGCTTCTTCCACTTGATCCCCGAGATCGGCTCCATCATCTTTTTCTCGCCGTTGATGTACGAGCTCTGCCAACACTTGACCTCTTTCTCCATATCCGCACCAGCCGCAGCTTCAGGTGCAGACGCAGCAGTCGACGCCGCCGCAGATGTCGGCGTTGCACCGCTGCCTGAGCCACTGGTGGCGCTCATCGCGATGAGCGCAGCGCCCGCAGCGACGACCAGCGCCGTGGCGCTCCATTTCACGATCTTGCGGCGGCGCTCGGTTGTCTGGCGCAGCGACTCGTCGCTCTCGAGCGAGCTCGTGCCGTACTGCGTGCGCTGCGAAGGTGGCGATGGCGACGAAGAAGAGAGCGGCTGACGTCCGGCCATCGTAGCGCTTGCTGTCTCTGGTACTTCTTTAAGTGGCGCTGGTGCTCGCCGCCCTGGTTGCTTTGCTTCGTCTGCGTCTTGGAAGGGAAATTGCGGAATGATGAGGAAAAGAGTCTGGCGCGGCAGAAGTGGGGTTAGAGAGGTGAAACGGACGGGCTGTTAGCGGATGTAAGCGGTTGCTAGCGAGTGTAAGTGAGCGTTAGAGGGTGTTAAAATAGATTTGGGCACTTGAAGTGCAACTCCGATTGGACGAAGATATGTACGGTACACAAAGCGGACCCTTTCGCTTTTTTCTGCCTGGGTCGGCCCGACCACCGCCTTTGAGAGAGAGAGAGAGAGAGAGAAAGCGGTGGCCACAGAAGTGAGGAATGAGAGAGAACTGGAGATGAGCCTTCCTTGATTGATACTTCATCACTTTTTCACTCACTCACGCACTCACTCACGCACTCACTCACGCACTCACTCACGCACCTCACCCACACCATACAAAATGGTCGAGTCTCTATCGCCAAAGCTCAGGATGGTCTTGGCTTTTGGTGGCCATTAATGCAACTTTTCGTCTACGAATGGGTGGTCGCAGCTTTTTTGGATTTGCGATCTTTTTGAGTTTCCCTGCTTGGTGGCCAACACCAAATTACAAATGGCGATCTGTTCCACACACAGGAGTCCGACTGTTCGCAACAGTCGGATGGCGCCACACAGTTCCGTTAACAAATAACCAAAACATGATCGCGTCTTGATGATCGTCTTTGAATCTTGGTTAGGCGAAAGGGCGCCGCGCCAAAGTTTGCTTTGCTTCAGGTCACCAACGTGAAACAGAAAACTCGAGTGGCGCGCCTACGAATGGAAGCAAAGAGGAGTTCAGGGCACAGCTTCCAAGTACTTCGAGGTTCTCCACATGCAAGTTCGTTTCGTTTCACCCAAAGCCGTCACCAATAGTTGCATAGGAGGCTTTTGACCGACATCATGCGTCAGACTTAACAACGTCATACGTGAATGGGTCCACTGTTAGTGCCAAAAATGCGTTTATTATTCGCGATGGCTCGCTTCGCAAATGCCAATCACGGTGTCCTTGTGCCTCTGAATTACACTTTTATCGCTCTGCCTCGGTTGACTAGAGTATCACAGAATCTTTGTTGCATTTGTCAGCGGGTTGGGCTTCTTCGTGACGTGCAGACTCCGTTGTGAGAGCGCTGGAATGAGAAAAAGACATTACCCCCAGACAACTAGATGTCAGGCAAGTTCTCGTCCTTCCAGTATACCAACTATACAACTAACGTGCAGGCACTTACGTGAACTCGGAGGTCCTCCAATTGATCCTCCTGCTGCTGTGCTGGGCCACCGCTCTCGGTCTTTCTCGCGGATGTTCAGCTTCTTTACTGACGATGCAGCCACGAACGACGCCTTGCGGACGAACGCGCGCTGCTTGGCGAGGTCCTTGAAGTCGGTCGAGTTGTTTCCATGCGGAGGTGAGACGCTGCTGCTGCTGTTGGCATTGTCTCCTGTGATACTTGGATGCTGAGCTACTTGTGCTGAGCAGGATCCGTGGAAAGTCTTTGTGGCTGGGGTGGTACATGGCCGCTGCACCTTGGAAGTCCGCTTGAAGAGCATCTAGCAAAGCAGAGAGGACAGGAACAAGTTAACTACTGCCGGAAAGAAAGGAGACTCATAGTATCTACATAAAAGTGGTACCGAAGACGTTGATGGCGTCCAGGAGGAAGAGGTCGATGCAGACGGCGACGCAGGTTTCTTGGCTCGTGCGTTGTGCTGGTAATCATGATGGTCATCGTGAAGATGAAGATGGTGATGGTTACTGGGTTTGCTGCTTATACACTGTGAGCCACAGAGAATGTCGAGGCGGCTTGAACTGGTTTCATCGTGTTCACTAAATATCTTGTTGGCTACACCAAACACCAAGGTTCACACAACCGAATCAGCCACATGAGGCCCGAAGAGCATGGGGGGGGGAGGTACGACCAATGGAGCGTACGTACAGTCATTTAGAGACGCTTCGCTGCACTCGGTGAGGAAGATGTTGTCTGAGGTAAACACCATCAGTCCCAGGTACATAGCATGAATACTCGTCAGTCTTTGAGGGGATGGATACCAGAGATGGCATTCTCATAATTCATCAAGGTATAGCATATCGTACCGAGTTGATGGTAAGGAGTGTGGCTGTGTCCTGGGGGAAGTGGACGCAGGCTCTTGTTCGAGAACGAAACAGAGGAAGAGTGCAGTGACTGCGTTGAAGCAGCTAGCGTCAGTACGATGGCGTCGTCTTGCTGGTATGAGTTCATAGCACCAGATATACACAATGTCAGCCCCGTGAGAATGAACTCAACACTACCCTAGAGTTATCACCGACCACAGAATTAGGGTATTTAGAAACCAAGAGGATACTTACGTAGAACGTCGCTTTGCGCATGCGTGTTGGGAAAAGCGGCAGCTCGGGTCCTGTTTTTGTCTCGTCACCGTTCTGAAGCTTCACGCCCGGCGCGAGCACCATGCTCCTGAGCTGGCTGTGGATACTCGCGCGGTCTTCGCTGTAGGGCTCGTGTTCGACGTTGTCGGCAGCATCACCATCATCTTGTCCTCCAATGTGACGCGCACTTTCGCTGTTGTTATGAGGAGGTACAGTCATTGCCACTTCATTTAGCGTACACGTCGCCATCGACGCGTTCCGACTGAGTCTTCGCTGAGGACTGGGGCTCAGTTCTGGTAGAAATGACGGTGCTAGCTGGGACGCACTGCTCGGGCGTCGTTGTTGGCCGTGGAGATGATGGCCCCCGCCACGTCCCTTCTTGATCACGAACTCGACCTGGATCGGTGCATTCTCGTCCAGATTTGACGCTCCTTCACCAATTTCAAAGTCGTTTTCTTCTTCGTGTACGAAGTCATCCAGTCCCCAGGTATTCGCGTTGCCAAACGAGTCCCGATGTCGCCGGTGTCCTTTAGTATGAGAACTATGAACAGAAGGATCCTCATGGTGCACATCAGAGTCTCCACTTTCGTCCACCCCGCCAGAAGCTGACGGTAGTTGCTTAGCTTCACCTGGTGTATGTTGTCCAATGTTATTCGGAGCTGCTGTTGCTGGCACTGTTGATCCCACGGAGATGCGATGGGCGTTCTTGAGCAGCGTCATCGCCTTGCGTGGCGAGATCCGCAGAGGCGGCGCCGTGCTATACACCATGCCCGGCGCATGGTACTCACTGGCTGGATTCGTAACATTTGCTCGATGGGATTGCTTTGCTGCTGACGCCAATGAAGTTGGAGACATTGGTGGTGTGGACGAAGGTGAAGACAGCGCTGCATGGGTGACAGCGACTGCTTTCTGCGTTCGAAATGGACTCGACTGGGAGCCCCAATCCCTGCGGTCTCCACAGTTGCTGCTGCTTGGATTGCCATGCGGACGCTTGATAGGGATCGAAAGCATCGGCGGCTTCTCTGGAGCTCTTAATGAAACTTTAAGCCAGCAGAAAGGGTCGATTTCACTTCGTTGCGGCTCAGTATCAAGCGCTTTCTCTGACGGACAGACCACGAGCATCACAGGGTTATTCTCACGATTGACTTTGAAACCATTTCGCTCGCATTTCAGGTATGGTTGTGCCTGTAGAACCGAGAAAATGACTTCAAACATGGCATCCGATGCGTTCTGCGCAGCGTATCTGCACAGGTTCCGCTCGTAGAAAGCCTCGATAGAGTGAGTCATGCTTGCTTCGACCAGCTCCGCGATGAGCTCCACGACCAGGTCGTCGCCATCGAATATCCCAGACGAAGGCGATGATGGAGAAGACTTGCGCATCGTCCCGTTTCGAGTGACATCGCCGCTGTGCTTAAGCCTTGAGGCATCACAATCATTGGCCACCTTGTCGTTATCGATTGTGGGCAACTCGTCAAACTCGATGGAGTCCACAGAGTCCACCACCGCCGGTGAAGCATTCTCGTCCTCCTTCACCGCCATTCTCGCATCGCCACTTGCTCCCTGTTGCCTCCCACAGCTCCCGTGATATCGCTGGTAAAGATGCAAAGTATGTTGCTCTTGAGAATGAACAAGGCTTCGCTATATTTACGATGGTCCCAGAGCCAGGCAAATCTGTGAAAATAGACCCAGAGTTCCTCAGGTTAGACGCTCCAGAATTGTTGTTCCTCCGCCCGGTCAACTATGGCAGAAGTTTTTCTTGCTTTGTTACCATTTAACTGGCCAGCTCCTGGAGGATTGAGGTCTCAAACTGCTTCGTGCCGAGCGTCTGCGCGGCTTTCACCTCTTTCTCTTCTCGGACACGAGTCTTCATCTTGCTCATCACGAGCGCCTGCTCCTCGCCTTTGATGCTCTCTCTCAGCTCTCGCTTCTTGCGCTCCTCTGATGTGAGTCCGTCGTCCGTTTTGCCGTTCGTAGCAGCTCTCGATTTCCTCGAGAAGAGCTTTCCCAGCATCCCCTTCTTCTTCTCTTTGGCTGCTGGCTCAGTTGCTGATATGCTCCCACTCGAATCCGGTCGATTGCCACCTGAGGAGCGCAAGTTGCGACTCAGAGGCCGCTGGACCAGCGCTTCTTTCTCGGCGATCTCCTTGAGCTTCTCCTTGAGACTTACGATCTCGTTCTCCAGCTCGATCTCCTTGCGCTTCTGGAGCTGCTCGCGCTCCTGGAACTGTAGCAAATGGCGCTCGGCCCCCGGTTTCAGCACAAAGGGCTGCTTGATCGTCGATTCTTTGGTCTCAATATTGAAAAAGATCTTTGTGTTGGCCTTCTCGTCAAAGATTTCGAGCCAGTCGCCCACCTGCGAGAAGCTCTCCCACGAGATCCATGTGTGCTGCTGCTTCTTGCCCTTCTCGTGAGCAACCACAAAGCAAAGATCGCAGAACCCATCACCGCAGAGATTACACAGCCGCGTAGCTCTCCGCAAGTCGCACTCGATGCAGTACGCGTCCTTCCCGCTGTCGCTGAGCTCTTCCTTCAGGAGCTCGATCGAGGTCCACATGTGCTCGCGCTTCTTCTGGCTCTGGGCGTGGATTGTTTCAAAGCAGGCGCTGCAGAAAGACTCGTCGCACTGCTCGCACTGCTTTGTGCCAATTCGAGAGTTGCAATCGCAACAGAGCAGTGCGCCAGTGCGGAAGTGGAGCGCTCTGGGCACGTGTTGGAGTTCCTGAGCGCTCTCGTGGGCTTTTGGGAAGCATTCTTCACAGTAGAAGCAGCCCTTGCTGGACTCCAGCGATGTTGTTGCTGCCGGTGTAGTTGACTTGGGGAGGACGGCGCACTCTTCACAGTAATACGTGGCCAAGTTTGCTTGCCCCAAATCCTTTGAGCGACACGCGAGCGACTGACACTGACTTCGGTTTTTCACCTTGACGAGCACTCGAAAGTCGTGCTTTTGCCTGCTGTCCCCAGACTCTGCGGGTAGAGAATAGTGCTCGCTCATGAAACAGGACGCGCAGAACTTGCGACGCGTGTCGTCGCTGCAGTCCAGGCACTCTTTCGCCGCAAGACTCACGCGGCACTTCCAGCAGTATCCTTCAGAGACCGCGTCGTCAGTCTTGTCCAGGGTATCACCATCAGCAGCAGCACCGGCTGAACTCTCCTCTGTAGCAGACGCATCAGCAGATTCTGGCTTGCTAGGGCCACCAGATTGAGGTAGCTTCTTGCTGTTCTTCTGTGACTCCGTCTTACTGCTCTCCAAATTCGCTGTGGGCTTCTCGATTTGCTTCATTGGCCGTTCCCAGGCGCTCTCAGACTTGGCTTCGTTGTAAAAGTACTTGTTCCCGTACGCGTCAACCATTTCGGTCCAGCCTTCTTCCTCTATGAGCTTTTCTTCTTCTTTTTCTTCTTCATCATGACCATTCGCCTTGGCCAGCCTCTTTCTCACTCGCTCCTGCTTGTCCAGTTCTTGCTGTGCCAACAGCTCCTGTTTTCTGAAAGCCGCTTCCTCGGCGCGCCATTTCGCGAGCTCGGCGTCGCGCTTTGCCTCGCGCAGCTTGAGCTCCATGGCCTTGACCTTGCGGATCTGCAGCTCCATTTGCTCCCTCTGGTACTGCTCTTTCCACTTTTGCTCGTCCTCTTTCCACTTGCGCTCCCGGATGTACGCGCCCTTGATTTCGTCCATTCTGCGCTTGTGGCGGAGCTTCTTGACTCGCTGGCGGGCGAGAAAGCCGCGCGCGTACTTTTGAATCACAATCGCCATCTTGACCTCGAGCTCCCGTCGTTGCTTGGCTCGTAGTTTCCGTACGACATAGCCCACGTGGGCCACGAAGCCACGGTACATGCGCTGCAGGAACACGATCGCTTTGTCTTCTTTCAGGATCTGAAGACGGGCTTCCTGGATACGTCCTTGTAGCCACACGCTTTGCTCATACGTGAAAATGGGATCACCTCCACCACCAATTTCACTCTTTCCATCATTTTCTCCATTTTCAGTATCTGGGGCTCTGTTCAGGTAGTACGTGGTCATAAACTCCAGCAGCGGCGAGGCATCCCGCTTTGAGCCCTGGAAGTGCCGTTTTTGCTGCAAATCGACCATTTTCATGGCTTCGCGCAGCAAATTCGCGGTTTTCCGCGCTTCAATACCTCTCGCACGCTTCTGGATGAGCAAAGCCGCGCTCTTGGTGAGCTGTTCTTCACGGGCTTTCAGTTTGCGCATTCGTGTCACAAGCATCCTTCCAAGCACGCCTCTTGTCCATTTCTGCAACATCATAGCGGCCTCGGTTATCACTTTAAACTCGGCGAGCTTCCGGTCGAGACGGCGCTGGCGCTCGCGGCGCGCGAGCTTGCACTTCATGCCGCTCTGGATCGTGATCGTCGCGCGGCGCGTTTGCTGGTATTGAGACCGCTCTCGGCGGCCTCGATACACTCGCTGGATGTTCGTAGCGGCTCGTTGTCGTTGTTTCAAGTCCGCTCTTAGTGACCTCAAGGTCTGTTTGGACCTGAACATTCGATAGCAGCACTGGATTTGGAGCGCGGCTTCCTGTTTCCGAGCTTCAATACGATTTCGCTGTGCTGAGAATCGTAGTTGGAGCACATACCGCCCCTTGCTCTTGCGCCAACTGGTTTGAACCCTGCGCGCCGCAAGCTCCAGGTCTCGCTCGTACAGCTTGGCTTTGAACGCCTTGTGGCCCTGGAAGCCGCGGTACACTCGCTGGATATCTAACGCAGCCGCGTGGCGCGCCATCTCGAGTCTTTGGAGCTCTTTCTCGCGCTCCAGCTGCGCGAGTCGCTCCTTTTCAGCGTCGAGAAGGAGCTTCCGCAGTGCGAATCTGCTGTGGAGTTCGAGTCGTTCTCTATACTTTCGCCAGCAGATCTGGATTTCGAGCGCTCGCTGGTTTTCGTTTGAGAGCCACTCGCGTCTACGCTTGACTTCTTTTCGCGCCAAGTAGCTCCTCGCGTGCACTTGGATCTGGACTGCAGCAGCATTTTCTAGTGCCTGACGAATTCTAAGCAGCTCCTTACGACGTGCGAGCTCTCGTTGCGCGAGCTTGCCGCGCCAGGGCTTTTGGACCATGATCGCCGCTTCTCTGCGTACAATTCGCTTTAGTATCCGCTTTTGCACCATGACGCGTCGAAAGAAGAATTGAATACGGCGCGCACAATGGTTCTGCAGCAGCAAATTGAAGCCATTGCGCAGAGTGCCCCACTTCATGGCCTTTCCGTAGGCTTCGAGTCGCAGGAGCTGTTGGATCTCGACCTTCCGCTTGAACTCCTTGTCCAGCGACGCCTGCTTGAGTCCGCGGAGCAGCTCCTTCGCACGTCGCTGGCGGAATCGCACTTGGATGACCGTCGCTGCCTGGTGGCGCTCGCTCTCGACAATGTCTTGTGTTGTCTGTCGCCAGCGCGTGAACGCTCGGTCGAGCGTGCCAACGTACGCGTCACTCGCGAGCTTCTCAAAGAACGCGAGCGCCTGCGCCTGCGAGCGCTTGAACGCCGCGTCCTTGCGCTCCTCTCTCTGGAGCGCGTGCACAAAGTTCCACCAGCGCTCGAAGGACGCAAACATCAGACGGTGCTGCAGCTTCGTGAAGATCTGGGTGATCGTCGTGATACTCTTCTCCCTGCAGTACATGCGGTCCAAGTTGCGCTCGAAGAGAAACGCGAGCGGCAGTTTGGCCTTCTCGGTTTCGATTTGGCTCGACACTTGTTCCTGTAGACATTAGAGACATTAGAGACATTTCAAATAATAGAGAAGCTAATTGGGTATACCACAGCACCTTGAGCTTTTGTTCGGCTTGAGCCAGATCTTTGAGCTGCTTGGAGTACTGGATCGCCAGCACATTCGACTGGTGAATGCTGTTTGGTGCAGTTGTCGTAGACGCTGAAGGCTTCCCTTGAATTGACTTGGAGAGTACTGGGAAGCTGAACCACAAGGTCCACACAGGATCCTAGTATGTCAGAAACATGGCATGTGTAGGAGAAAATCGGGTCATGATACTCATGTACCTTAGTGAGAGGATGTTGTGGCTCTTCTTCTTGACGTTTTTCTTCTTCGACTTGCGCCGGACTGAATGCGTCATCGCTTCGTACAGCGCGTCGGTCTTAGGCAACGGAAGCAGGAGAGAGCCAGGGTCCGTGGGACTCCCATACACTGACGGTATCCGATGCAAGCTGCTAGCATTGTTCTTCTCTGACGATTGAAGGTCTTGTATGGCGGGTATCATCGTTTGCCCGTGTTCACTGGAGATTGGACTGTTGAGCACTCGACCATACTTGGCGTTGCGATTCCCAAATGCTGCAGGCTTTTTCGTATCTGCAGCGTGAGTGTGACGCTGTTGCGGTTGCGGTTTCTTCCATCGCCCATACGCATGTTGTAGTGGCTTGTGCTTGTGCTTCTCGCTCTTGGAAGTGGACGACTCGGCCACTTTCCTCCCTGACAGACTGAAGCGCACAGATTCCTTGCGCTCTTCACTGTCGCTTTCTTCACCACTCTGCCCACTACCACTTTCTTCTTCGTCACCATCTGCACCATGCTGCTGTTGATACTGCGGACGCGTTGCCTTGGGCTTTGGCGGCGCGTCGACCCACTGGAACGGCGAGCGGAACTCCTCGATCGTCTCGGCGTCCACGCGCAGCCACGGGTACTTGGACGACAGGTGCGTCAGGTCCCAGCTCTTCCGGTTAGAGAACGCCATCTTTTATCTCTCTGTCTCACGAGGCCGTCATGGTCATGGCCATCGCTCTTGCAACAGGCTTCATCCGCCAAGAGCTTCGTTCATTCATGACCGATGTACTTCGCAATTGACCTGCATTGGGCGAAACTGCCTTGGCATGCGTGATTTGATAAAATATTGCGGAATACTGATTGTTGATTGGATACAATCATATTGTGTTTATAGCCAATCGGATGATAGGATGAGCATTTTTGGCGGGAGCAGCCACGAAGTGATGGTCGCGTTTCAACCAGAGCGCCTCCCGGTCAAGTGAAATGGCTACGTTGACGAAAGAGGCTGCCTGCACTTCAGTGGACTACACAAAGCACAGCGAGGAGCTATTTTCGCAATTACTCTTTCAAGTGGCGCGCATGACTGACTGACTGACATGACAGACTGATTAGGTATTCTCTCTTGTGGTTGAGCGCACTGCCAACTGTGCACTTGGTTGCCATCACGCCCAGGCCCGGCTGTGAAGATGCCAGACAAATTCGAGGACTGGTCCCCAGCGAGCGTCTTTGGCGCGACGACTCCTGAACCAGGAAGGCAGCGAAGACCAAGCCTTCAAGGTTTGCATGATGAAAAGTATTATCAGACAGGCAGCTATCGATCGCAAGGAGGTGAATGTAGTGCGTTTGCTCCTGCACCGCCAGCGAGAAGAGCGACCACAACCAAGCACCAGCAGGAAAGCCAGCTTGTCAGCACACCTGGTGATGAGCAAGTTGCAACACCAAGCTCGTTGCGCCGCGCCATAAAGACTAGCACCCTTCAAGAGACCGAGACACGTGAGCATAATTTCATACCTACTACGATAGTTGCAAGCCTGGGTGATCATTTCGGGGTTCCTGGTGGTCGCAATTCAAGACGACGCAGCCGGCAAAGTCACATCGACTTGGGCATAAGGCTCGCAGCTTCAACTCAAACAGAGGAGAGAAGTCTTGCTGTGTGCGTCCTTCAGAAGCACGCTCGCATTCTGCTGTTGCGACGACGAGAGCAAGAGTCCCTGCAGGAAGTGAGTGCACTTCGCTTCATGCTGAAGCAAGCTGCAGCGACTCTACTGGCTCAGTGGCATCGACGATGTTGCTCCCGGCGCGCGATACGCGCATACCTGAGCTACTGGTGGTACCAAGAGTCACGGATACAGGGGTTGCTTCGTCAGGTCGAAGTGAAGAAGCGCAGGCGAGAAGCTGATCTCACAACCATGATGCGTCAGCGCCATCAAGAACAGCTTCAAGCTCGACAGCAGCGTGCGTCTTCGCTGATTTCTCAGTGGTGTGTAGCGAGAGTAATGCTGCGACAACACCGCAAGGAGAACTTACGACTTCGTGCCGAAGAGTCTCAGAGACGAATAGCGTGTTGGTATCGAAGAAACAAACTTGAGCAGCGATGCCAAGGAAAGGCTCGCCTTGCACGACGACGCCAAGCAGCTTTGCAAATCCAGCAAACATATTGGAAATCTTGTCGCAGAAGATCTGAGCACCTTCACCGACGACTCGCAGGCAAAAAGATGATCTGTGACTGCGTCCAGCGATTTTTCACTCGAAAGAAGAACAGAAAACAAAGATGTGAGGCTCAATCAGCGCTCAAAATTCAGATTTTCTACCGGCAAATGAAGGAAATGCGAGATGTGCGACTGGAACTTGCGCGAAGACGACAGGTTTATCAAGGGGTTCAAGCATTATCAGCGATCGTGCACAGGCGAAAACTCGAGAGTGTGTATTTAAAACGGCTCGCGGTATGCAAGTTCTTTCAACAGCAGGAACGGCAGCGACAAAACACCTGCGCACGACTCCTGCAGCTCACGTTTCATGCATGTGCCACCCATCGAAAGCGAGAACGAGAGTACACGAGTGCTTTACACATCCAGAGAGTCTTCCGAGGCTACCAAGCTCGTCAATTGTGTCATCAGCTACGCAAGCAGAGGCAGGAACTCGTCAAGAAACAGCGCGAACGAGACGCTGCGACCAAGATCCAGTCCCGAATCCGTGGGTTCCTGGCTCGCGTTCGGTTCGCAAAGCTCATGAAGCAGCTGCGAGACCGGTTCCGGTGCTCCAACTGCGGGGTGATCGAGCCTAGCGGTGTGTACTGCAAGATCTGTGGACGGAAGCGCACGAACTTTGATCTGTTGGTGATGCACAACAAGCGAGCGCTATTGCTCTACTCAGGGTCCCATCATGGCAAGAAACCAGACGATCAACACAAGGCAGGAGGAGGAGGCGGAGACTTCTACCATCTCGTCCCGGTGCGTCCCATCTCGCTACCGTCGTTTCCAAAGCCCCAGGCTGGCAAAAACGAGAAGCTTCGAGCTCGAATGGCAACTAAAGGTCCAAGTATCAGCAACCAACAGGAGCCTGAACGACCACAAGATCTGATTCCACCAGCAGTACTGGCGATCTCGGAACTCCACTCGCTGCCCATGGTGCTCTCGCCACGACACGCAGTGTTGCATGGCAGCCACGCTTCAGTTCCAGCAAAACATCCAGGAAATCGACACGCTACGCCACTGCTCAAGTCCATTATTAACCCCAGTACCAGAAACAACCAAGCAGAGGTGCAGTACACGATTCCCAGTCGTCCCCAGTTCGCGAAATCCGAGTCGAGAGCAGTCAACCAGACCAAGCTGCGCGCGCAGACGCTGGTCTCTTTACAGACCCAGCAGCAGGACGTCAGTCAGACACACGCGCTCACGCAGCATCTACATCGGCTCCAGAGGGCGAGCCACGCGATAAGCCGAAGTCGCTAACAGAAGGTGCACTGAACAATGGGAATCTTCAGTCTAAGAGCGATATTAATATGGGGAATGTGGTGGTGTTCATATTGAAGAGTGTGCGGTACCATTCGTTATTAGGAGCAGCAGTACCTTAAAGTCCAGCCGATCTACACAACGACTAGTTGCAAGCTAGCTCAGGCTCTTGAGAATATCTTGCGTCATGGACGCTCTCGAGGACTTTGGCGTCAGGCCTGTGATCGAGTCCGATCGCGCGCGAGGGTTGAACCACTCCTGACGCAGCGCGTCCTGCGCCGTGAGTCGCTTCGACGGATCCTTCGTGAGCAGTCCCTTGAGCAGGGCTTTACCCGAGGGCGAGATGCTGTTCCAGGCTGCGTCACCTTCGAGGTTCACGTCCGCGTGGAGCGTCTTCTGGATTATCTCGTTCTTCGTCTTGCCGTGGAACGGCAGATCTCCACGCAGCAGCAGAAACATGATCACGCCCACAGACCAAATGTCCGCCTCGCGGCCGTACCCGACGAGTGAGAGTACCTCGGGGGCCACGTAGTTGAGTGTACCACAGGGCATCTTCATGATCTCCTCGGGGTGCACGAGCTTCGAGAGTCCAAAGTCCGCGATCTTTAAGTCGTTAAGCTTCTCGCCACACAGAATGTTCTCGGGTTTGATGTCGCGGTGCACGATGCCCAGCCGGTGCAGGTACGCGACACTCTCAAGCAGCGGCGCCATGACGATGCGCGCCTCGGACTCCGTGTATCTCGACCTTCCCACGATGCGGTTGAAGAGCTCCCCACCGCCCACGAGCTCTGTGACGATGAAGATGTACTGCTTGTCCTCGTACACGTCGTGCAGCCGAATGATGTTCGGGTGGGTCACGAGCTTCAGGATCGCGATCTCCGTGCGCAGCAGCTCCTTCTCGGTCGCGATCAGCTTGCACTTGTCGATGATCTTCACAGCGTGTTTCACGCCAGTTTTCTTGTGTGTGGCCTCGCAGACTTTCGAGAACCTCCCGCGGCCGAGCTGGGGGCCAATGTCGTAGAACTCGTCGATTGAGACCTTGTCGGTCGCGCGGCGTAGAGCGTTCGTCCACTTTTGCTGCTCGTCGAGGGATTTCGTGTAGATCGTGCGTTTCTCGCGTGAGGACCCAGGCTCGGGCACGATGTCGATCGCAAAGTACTTGACATTCTTCTCGACGATCGCATTCTGCGGGAGCGACTCGACGTAGCAGCCGCACATAAACGTCACGCCGCGTGGGGCCGTGTCATCCTTGGTCCTTTAGAAATACAAACAGCAACAGGAGGGGTCAGATCATCAAGCTAGGGCCATCCAAAGACTACAGTACAGAGCTCCGTTCGTACGCATAGTAGTAGAGGAAGTTGCCTTGGAGCACGTAGTGGCGCTTGATCATCTGGCGCAGGCGCGAGCCACGCTTCCAGAGGTTGCCGTCCATGGTGTCGTCGTCGATGCAGAAGAACTCGTCGAGGCTCGTGGGGTCACACGACAGACGTGGAGCTTTGGTTCCGTTGCATCCGCCGCCAGCTCCGCCATGGATAGGCGAGTTCCCGCTCGAAAGCAGCACCTTGTCGATCTCCGAGAGCGCGAGCTGGATCTTATTCGTGACCGAGTCCGTGGGGCAAAGCTGCTTGGCCTCCTGCAGCAGCTGTCTGGTCTTCTCCAGGTCGCGCCGGTTCGACGTGTCGAGAAGCTGGTTCATGCGAGGGCACGAGCGCCTGGAAGGATAGCCAAGAGGTTAAAGCGAACAGTGATGGGGCCAAAAAGTACGGGTCGATGCATGAAATCGTACGTGACGGTGAGCGTCTTGAGCGAGTTGCGGCGCTTGCGCACGTCCAGCGTCTCGGGAACCGGGTGCACCGTCACGCTACGTCCACACCAAATTTCGTACGTTAAATTCTGAAAACCCCAACCAAGTGGGAGCGAAGCATTTAAGCCTTACCCATCAATAGGTGACACCTGGGACGCTGGCTGGTCCTCGCTCGGGAGTACGCTCATGAGAAACTAAGACCACCGCCACAAAATTCGCATGTAGGTTCAGTTTCCTCGATACTGTGTCGGTAGTCCACAAAGTGCGAGAAGAGGACAACGAACGTACATCAGTGATCCCGGGGGTGGTCTCGCACCATTCGCAGAACTGTTCGAACGACAGGCGACTCGTGGTCACGCCTCCGCTCTGCGACGCTGGGAACGCTAGGTCCACGAGCGCGTCAATGTCGTCAATCTACATAGAGAGAGGGTACACAAGAAACCAGTTTGCACCCAGTTAGTATACGATCAACTTTGTGTTCCACTGCCATCTGGATCGCCCAAACTCCAAGCAAGTGTACCGCGTTGTTCTTTGGCTGGAGCTCGTTGTTGGAGCCACTCGCGGGCTCTTCTTTTGACGGCTTGAGCAGTTGCTCGAGCGCCGACTCGGGGAACTGGTGCAGCATCGTGATCAGCTCGTGGCGCGAGATCGAGCCCGATCTGTCATCAGTACGTAAAAAAATGCGTTGGTCAGAATCAGAAGGTGGTCCTGGGTTCATGAGGCTGGAGTCTACAAGCAGTACCTGCTGAGATCGTAGAGGTCGAAGATGAACTTGAGCTTTTCCTTGCGCGAGCCGCGGAAGAGGATTGCGACCCCGTGGAGGAACTCGTTGTAGCCGATTGAGTCGGACCGGTCCTTGTCGATCACCTCAAACAAGCGCTCTACATAAAATATGCCAGCCCAAGTTAGTCAATGAGCCCAATTGCATCGATGGCGTGCAAAGCATTAACTAACAACGGGGGACGCACCTCCTAATAGCCCTGGCATGGGGAAACACTTGAGAAAAGTCTCCTTGTCGACCGCCGAGCCGTTGCGCGCGTTTGCGAGCCCCTTGAACGTCTCCTTGAGCAGCTGCATCTCCTCCTCGCCGAATTTCTTCATGGCCTCGCGCTCTTCCACCGAGAGGCGGCGCGTGGAGAACTCACGGCTGAGTGCCGAGTTGCCCATTTTGCTCACGCGTGTCTTGTCGTTGGAACCGAAGGAGCTGGAGCTGATGGAGATCGTAAAGACACGCTAGAGAGGGCTTGCGAGTCGAGACAGCAAGCGCCTCTGCGAATGAGAGAGATAAGCCTGAGGAAAAGAAGCGTGGACGCCTTGGCGAAAAGGAGTGAAAATGGTTTTCGTTTATAAAGTAGGTCCTATAAATATATGAATGAACTGAGCCGAAATGCAAAAACGCAAAACTCCGATTCTATTTGTATGGGGATCTCCATCTCCATCACCACCGAGGAAATGGTGAGGAGAGACTCTGCACTTTTTCGGAGAAAAAAGGCCGGAGCTCTCGGATTGATGGATTGGGCGTTGGGGAAAGGACCCAGACCTGGGTTCCTTTCTGGCGAATGAATAATATATAGCAAGCAATCTCTGCAACAGACAATGTTCAGAGGTCGAATGGCACGTGCGTGCCTCTGACCAGCAAAAAGAGACTGACTTTGCACCGGAAGGACCATGTGCGGTCCTGGGCACTTCTGGTTCTTGACCGGTGTCAATTTCCCAATCTATGCATTACAAGAAACGGCAAACTGAAATCTAAAGTTCGTCTGCCAGCGGACTGACTATCTATCTAGTCGTCGTTGTCACTCCCCCAGATCACACCATCATCGTCGTCTTCATCCTGATCTCCATCATCATCTTCGCTACTACTGCCATCCTCATCATCACCATTCGCGTTGTCCTTCTTGACCTGCTCCATGAACGCCTCGAAACCTGCACCACCCGTGAGGTGGTCCACCAAGTCTGTTGGCACACGGTAGCCACTCAGCGGGTTGGGGCGAATCGAGAGCTCGGACTCCACGATCCGGAAGTCCACGACTTCATGCACGTCGTCGTCATCATGCACGTCGTCGCTCTCATCGTCACCATCGCCTGATTTTCTAGGAAGATTCGAGCGCAAGTGCGCGTCACGGAGCTCCAGGAGCTCCTCCCAACTGAACAACAGCGGGTCTGTGACTGCGCCAAACACATTGATGTCCAGCAGGTACACGCGGTGCTGCTTGTCCACGTACACGTCGAAGATGTAGTCTGGGTCGGGGAATTTCGAGCTCTTCTTCTTCTTTGCGCCGCCGCTGCTGCTCTTGCGGAAGTGCATGTCGAAGAATGTGTAGATGAGCTCGCACAGGTGGTCCTGCTGGTTGAAGAGGAACGGATAATACTCGTCGCAATTGCGCTGCGAGACGCCGACGAGCGCGTGGTTCACGACGAAGCACCGGAAGAGCATCGAGTCGAAGAAGCTGCACCACTTCTTCAGCACAAGGTACACGTCCTCCGGACCATTTGGTTTCATCAGAGTTGCGCTTGTGTTCTCGACGCTACCACCGCCAGTGGCAGCACTCTCATTTTCTTCCACACAGCCAGCGTAGGCCTCGCTGATGTCGTGCACCGCAAAGTCGGACGACTTGAGCAACAGGAACACGTCCTCAAAGTTGACGCACTGCATGGTGCCGAGCATCCAAGACGCGTCGCGTGGACTGGTCCAGTTGAGCTTGGGGAACACCTTGCCCTTGAACCGGCGAATTGCGGTGTCCACCTGCTCGCGCACGGTTTGCAGCGCCTGCTGCTGCTGCTCCGCGGTCGTCTGCTTGGACGAAAGCGCCTCGGGGAGCACGACGCCGTCCGCGAGGATGAGCGACACGAACGCCGACGGCAGCGGCACCACCGCGCTCTTGATAGACACGTGCTCAAACGACGGATACCACGCAGTGAACGCGCAGTGGTCCACCTGCGCGCGCGTGTAGCGCGGCGGCGCTGTTGTCGATCCAGTCTCCATGGCAACAGTTGTCATCGTGACTTGGTGGTATGTTTGCCTGCCAATTCAAAATGGCCATCGAAAAGCGCTCAGTGTGCAGGTTGCACGAAGGTTGCACGAAGGGTCTCACAATTATGTATAGTATGGTGCAGTCATACCTCTCATTACTGACCATCGCTCTAATATAATATCTTTAATATTTAATTTTTGTATATTGAAAACCTGTTTATTTTGATCGATCACTTTTGGCACGCAAATCACGACACAACACAAAGTGTAACCGGGCGTGCCCGAGTTACGCAGCACGGTGCACAGAGTGAGGAAGCGTGTGCGAACACCTTCCACAAGGACTCGTGACCAGGAGGCAATCTGCACGTAGTGCGATTGGTGTTGCCTGCGTGAAGCAGAGCAACGA
>JAADVO010000555.1:0-21971 GCA_023335655.1 Globisporangium spiculum | reverse complement strand
GGCTCTCGCCAGCCATCGCAGCTCGAGCTGGACGTGACCAAGGTCCAGGGCGAATCGTTCGCGCAGATCGCCAAGAAGCTCTCGGCCTAGACACACAACCCAGCAGTCAGTTTGTATTTCTTTTCGTGCTGAAAAATGCCGCGAGCGACTGTAACATCGAATATACCTGCAGTGAACTTGCGAGTGTGCTTTTACACTGTGTGTACCTGTGATTATGAAGTGTGAGCTGCTTCACATACCAGGAGAACTCTCAAGGACTCTGCGGCGTGATACGGAAGATTGGGCTGTGTGTGACACTGAATGACAAACCTATAGGCACGAGTAAATGCGCCAGTGGAGAGTCCTGCCGCTCCATACTGAGTGCTCGTTTTGATTCTGACTCCGCAAACCCCAAATGCGACGTCGTGCGAAAACAGCAGCAGCAGCTCGCTTAAACCTCTGTGCTCCGAGCTGAACGAGCGAGAGCAGCAAGTGCCCAAGAGCATATCGGGAAGCTCACCTCGTGTGGAACTCGTGCAAATGTCGACAGAGAGACAAAACATTCATGCGCAGGAGACGTGGGGCAGGTAGCAGCGCGAGTACCGGCATTATTCTTCCAAGCGGCGAATGTATCCATGTCATCTGATGGGTGCTCTAATGGGCAAATCCAGTATTTGTATTAACTATAATAAGTACCTATTACTCATTTTCAGTGATAAATCAGTACATATCGAATGTTGGAAAAGCTTCATGCCTTTGACGTCGAGCAATTGCAACCAGCGAGAGCACATACAGCACAGTCCGCTGCAATGACACAGCAGCTAGTTTGGCATAGAGGTTGCAACTGGAGAACGAAGGGCCGAGTAGATGAGCTCTGTATTGTGAAAACTCCTGCGGCAAGCGTCCGTGTGTGCGTACGTACGTACGCGTTGTGTACTGCTTACCGCTCAGTCGACTAAAGCTGCGGCAGTCGCTTGTTCTAAAGCGAGAGTGTGTTGATATTTTTACACCCACAAAGGTAAGAGCTCTTCCGCTCGAATGACGAAGATGCAGAGATGAGCTTGCGCCCCACCACCACCTCCACCACCACCAGCAGCAACGCGGCTGCCTCAAGCGATAGTTCATGGCAGCAGCAGGCGCGAGCGCTGCTGGAGAGCGGCGACGCGCGCCGGAAGCTCGAGGCATACGCGCTGCTCTCCGCCAAGTGCTGCGAGACCAAGGAGCTGCAGAACAGCGTCGGCGCACTGCTACGCGAGAAGCAATCTCGAAGGCTGCTGGACGCCGTGTTTGAAGACATCCAGGCGACCGACAAGACGATCCGCCTCGCCGCGACGCGCCTTATCTGCCAGGTCGCGTACGAAAACCTGCTCAACCAGGACAGTATCGTGCAACTCGCGAACGGCTTCTCGCTCGGCTGGATCCACGTGTTCTCGATCCCACAGTCCTTCCAGGCGCAGTATGCTCGTGATTATCTGGCGTCCACTCGACCGCAGACGACGCGCGGCTTTCGAGAGTTCCTGAAGAGCACGGTCGTCAACAGCTACGCGCGCATCTACAACCACGTGAGCAGCTACTACAGCGGCGGCTGTCGCTCTTTCCTTCCGCTCTCATGGCAGTTTCCAGACGTGAACGCACAGCAGGAGGGTGTCCCGGATCCGATGAGCCACTTGATCGGATTCTACCTCGTGCCGCGGCAGGCGCAGTTTCCTGAGCAGGACGATTTCTACAGCGACGAGCTGCTCGGAGCCATGGACGCAGACGACATCAACAGGATCCAGAGAGTGCACAGAAGCTTCATGGCGGTTGCAGCGCAGCGAGGTGACGGCAAAGTGCTTAAGTCTGTGCTTTCGAGAGCGTTCAACAGTGAAGGAGACGAGCAATGGGTGTTGGGAGTAGACGCACATGCACACGCTAAAGGTGACGCAAACACCAAAGGTGACGCAGTTAGAGGTGTGAATCAGCCGATCGAGTCCATTTTCCAGTACTTTGTCCGGGAGAAAAACACCAGAGACTCTGGAGAACGTGTCGCACCTGCTGTTGCTGCTGATGGTGATGATCCCAGTCTGATGGACTGGAACGAAGTGCTCGTGTACTGTTGCATGAAGATTAACGCGGAGAAGCTGCGAGTCGCGTTCGGGGATGAGACGTTCGCGCTTCTCGTTAAAATGTTCCGTCAGCTGTCGCTGAATGCCGTGTCAGCAGATAATGAAGGCAGTCCACTCCCACGTGCGGCGTGCAGTGGGACGTACGTCTGGGAGGCAGTGCTCGTGGGGGTGATCCAGAACCACCCAAAGCTCCCTGAGGCTTTCAAGCGACATGTTGCCGGTTTCCGACGCGGTCTCTACCAGTGCGGCGATCTTCGCCCGTCTGCTTTACAGCGTCTCGCTTGCGAAGACGAGAGTCACTTGAGAGAGCCCTGGCGGTATCTACTCCCTCTCCGCCTGGACCAGATTCAGCCGCTGAGCTGGTGTCTCTTTCTCACACAATGGCGAGTCGCTGCCGATACTTGTCAGGTGCTCGACAACCCGCAGCGCCGCGCCATGACAGTGTGTTCCGTGTCCAGTATCCGCCGGAGCATGGTGTCTATGGATCCACGCAGCTTCGAGAGTCTGGACGATCTGCGACAAGAGTTACCCAACATCTATCGATCGCAGCGTGACATCACCGAAAGAGAGAGCGCCATTCCAGAGGCGCCAGCCGAGGGAGACGTAGATTTTGAGAGCAATCTCATCGGAAATCACCAAGTAGACTGGAGAATTCGTCAGCTGTACGGCAACGATGCACGCTCACCCACAAGCCAAACAGAAACCGGCGATGCACAAAATGGTTCACTTGCTCACTATCTCAAGCTCTTCCACAGGATGCAGCAGTCGTCCTCGAACCTTGACAGGCTGAGTCTCCAGCAGCTCCAGGAAAAGCAGACAGCGGCCTCTAAGTTGCAGGAGTCGGTCGCAATCAACAAAAAGAGGTAAGCTCTCATCCATGCTTTGGCTGGTGGTTGCTATAACTTTTGTCTTCACACTGTCAGTTGATCCATACATATATATTGTAGACTCGCGGATGAAGCCAAGCGGAAGCGACTGGAACTCGAAGCGCGACTCCGGGAAGAAGAAGAGAAGCTCGAGGAGCTTGAACGCAAGAAAGCAGAAACGCGCTCGAGTATCCATCAGAAGCAGACTTCTCGCCGCGACCTGGTGATGCGGCGCCGGCAGCAGCAGCAAGCCCAGGACGAGGCGAAACAGCAGGCGCTGATGGCGCAGATCGAGCTCGAACAGCTCGAATTCCGCAGACTCATGGAGACGAAGCAGCTGCAGCAGCAGACGAAGAAAAGAGCGCCTCAGGAAGAGCCAATTGCGCCTCCGTCTAGACCAAGACCAGCATCAGCGTCATTCTCGCATCGTCCTGGCTCGAAGCGACCTCTCTCTGCGCGTAACCCATCAACCACAGCAGCAGCAACACCAGCGGCGCCCCCGCCCGAGCTTCTTCGCCAGCGGGCTCAAATGTATGGAGACGTGGTCTCGAAGATCTATCTTGCGGAAGCCTCGAGACGCCCGCAGCCACCGCCGCTAGTTGCGAATTCGTCGTCCATGCAGTCTCCTCACTTGGTGCGCCGTTTCTCGAATTTCCGCAAGCAGAGCGCAGTCGCGAACAACAACGTGGACTCGGACCAGCAGCAAGACCAGCAACAACAAACAGCACACAGCGAAAAGCGCGAGTGGAAGTTCCACAGCAGTACCAGCAACAACAACACCAACCAACACTCCACGTCTGTGTTGACGCGTGATGAAGAGCAAGGGGCATTGAAAGCGGACGCCATCTCAAGCGCCTGCACCACTCTGGTGATGCGCAACGCAGCGCTCGCAGTCTCAGAGCGCATCAACATCCCGACGATTCCGGTACCGGCTGTCGCGGAGCCTCACGTGCCAGCGTACGTCATTGAAGCGCAGTACTCGGCTCTGGACACTCATCATAAGCAGAAGTTCCGCGAGCGCTTCAACCTCAAAAGCATCAGCCACCGACTCTCGTACACAGTGCTCAAGCAGTTCACAAAAATCGTGCGGCGCGATACAGCGTGGGAGAATTTCCATGAAGCCGCCGCGAGGTCCAACGGCGGGCGGCCGAGCGAGAAGATCCGGCACGCAGACTTCATTCTCGTGGCGCAGCAGCTCGGGATCTCGCTCTCGGCGAAGAAGCTGTTGCTGGTGGCTCGCCGACTGGACGAGAAGAAGCATGGGTTTGTGGACTGGGAGAGCTTCTACGCGTGGTGGTCGGCGCAGTACGAAGACGCGTTCGTGCCGTCGCGGTCCTCGTAGATCCTAGTGTTGAAGTCAAGAACAACAATGAATGGAAGCAACAGCGCAATGGGAATGATGAGGTTGTATTATCCTATTCAGTTGGATGTACACGGAAGAAGCCTCTGCTGCCAATCACTTGCCGGAAGATAGCTAGGAGCTCTATCACTCACTCACTCACTCACTGACGAAGAAGACGCTTCCCATCTCCGTTCTGGATCGGCACGCACTGCTTGTACACCTGCCACGTGGGCTCGTGCAGCGCCAGCCAGTAGAACGTGAGCGTGCATTTGTCCTTGCAGAGCGAAAAGTTGACCGGAATCGACGCTGGGAAGCCCGGGAACAGCGCGCGGCAGTCATCGCTGTGGAACGCGCGCGTGTTGTCAATCCAGACCTCACAGGGACCGTGGTGTGAGCTCACAAAGCCCTCGTGGTACTCATCGTTGCGAAATTCCATGGTGGACAAGCGCGAGACGTCGACGGCAGGTACATCGAGGCGGCTGTTGCCGCAACCTGGGGCGGCAGGGTCCAACAACGTCTTGAGCGAAGGGTACCCGGCGGCTCTGAACCCAGCGGTGAATTGCTGCGTGTTGTCTTCAGGTGAGCCGTCCCACTTGCGTCCCTGGAACGCCGGGTTCACGCTTTGCGAGAGCGTCGCCGAATAGCTCGTCTTGGTGTACGAGTTGGTGTATGAGGCTTTCGGAACCGAGATGTAGCCGTGGGCTTCCACCTGCGAGGTGGTGGTGGCAGCAGCACCCAGCAGGACCAGGAGAACCGCAGACGAGAAGGAGCCGGAAGCGAACATGGTGATGTGAGTGGCTTGAGGTGAGCTGTTGGAGGTGGTGGTAGTGGACTGAGCTTGGTAAATTTCAGAATGGGAGAGCTACTCCTGCTACTGCCAGACGAAGAGGGAGGAGCTCAATCCCGCAACAAGAGGACCACCAGACCTCCTGGTGGTTGTGGTAGCGGGACTTTAGGAGTCTTCCGCTCTACTCGTACAAGTAGATGGCTCTGTTTTGTCTGGGGCGTGGCTCTAAAATCTCAAGAGTTCCCTGTTGCACGAGTGCTGCAATGTCTTCGAAAGCCATCGAGGACATGCGGACAGAAGGACGATCGAATGTTTGACGCACGTGCACGTACGCGATAGGCCCACCCAGCATTGGTCTCTGACGTGCACACGAATAAGAAAAAAATGAACGTTGTTGCATACGGCTCGCAGTTCTTTTAGTCGATCGCTGACACTTATTTGGGTTGCACTCGCTCAGGTGATTTCAGAACGTCAAGTAGCACGAACCTCGGGCGCTCGTGGCTGTCACAATTCATCCATAGAGACAGTGGCGCGTCATGGGAAGCAGTGGGCAGCAAGGATGTTCCTGGAGGCACTGGTTGCCAACATTCTGATTCTGGTATGCGTGTCATTACCCGCGATCTGTCAGTAGTCGCACCCTTGAAGAGGTGCGCTATTCCCAAGTTACGGAGACGCGATCTTTGCGCAATGGTAATGGACGCCATGGCCGAGCTCGAGCGCGGAGACGGCGCGTGGGAAAACATTCAGGTGCGCTTGCGTGGTGGTGTGTGCGTCTAAGCCGACTGCAACACTGATGGGTTGCTCTTGCTGCTGTGCGTAAGACAGGAGGTGCTTCGCAGAGAGTTCATGAAGGTCTGGGGTGCGGTCGCCAGCAAGAAGAGCCGAAGTGCGAAGAATGAGCAGCGACTGCGGGTAAGAAATGCGCCTTTGCTGTTTGTTGTCGCGGCACTGGAGCTGCTGTTGTACTGTAGGTAGCTAACTGGTTATCTGTATGTGTGTTGTAGAATTTAGAAAGTGGGTACGCGAATAAAATTGACTGCGAGAGCTTTCGCAAGCAGCAGGCGCATGTGGAGGCGATCGCTCGCGCGGTGAACGCTCTCAGCGAGGAAATGCGCAGTCGAGATGCCCGAATGCTCGAGTTCGAGTACGTATTCTGGTCGAGGAAGAACAGAATGAGAGTGGGTCGAGTTAGTCTGACATTCAAACGCCTTGCTACTCTACAGGGAGAACACAAGTGCTCAACTCCAGGCATCGCTCGATACGGTTCAGGACGAGTTCCAGAGCCAGCTGGCTGAGATCGAGTCCAACTTTACAGCTCGTGCCAGTGAACTGCAGGAGTCGTGCAGCACGACGCTGATGAAAATCGAGAGGCGACTGGAGCTGCTCGAGGAGGAACTTTCGATTGTACGTGATCATGCTGCTTGCTTTCATCGCGCTGCTTGGTGATCACGACATCACTAATGGTGACTCCGTATTTGATGTAGCTGATCGCAGCGATAGACAAGAAAGCAGACATTGAAAGCGTGAGCTCGAGCTTCCTGGCGCAGAAGAAAGCGACTGACGAGGCGATTCGCCAGCGGGTAATAACGAAAGCTTCGCTTGCTGGATCTTTGGGATATACTGATATGATCCCTTGAGATTGTGCTGACGGGTGTGTAAATGTGAAATTAAGTGCAAGAAGGCTGCATTCGACAAAGAGGTACTCGCTGTTCACGATTTGCTGCGGCATCAGCACAGCATAGTAGAAGCGCGGCTCGACGACACGCTCGCTCAAGCGAAAGTGTTCACGAACACGCAACTTCAGGACGGAATCCAAAATATCAAAAAGTTCCAGGAAAAAAAATGGCTTGAGTCCAAACGGGATTGCGAAGAACGAGTCTCTCGGCTTGCAGCCACACGGGAAGAGTGGCTCTCTCAATTCGAACTCAAACTTTCCCAGCAAATTGATGGTAAGCTGCAAAACGCTGGCGTTGCTGCTGCCAACGATACAACAGAAACCAAAGCCTGGCTGCGTGAGGTTCAGCAAGAGCTCGTTCAGTTGCAGCGGATGCAGCAGGTCCAGGAGAGCAGTCTTCGGGGTGAGCAGGAACAAACGCATCAGCGAATGAGAGAGGACTTGCAGCATCAGGTTCGTTAGTTTGGCTTGCACTTTTCCACATTGTTTCTCTACACAGTGTAGAGACTTGAGTCTCACTCACAAGGGGTTGTTCTTTGACACTCTTGTAGCTGCTGGTCTGGAAGGAATCTGTCTCCAAGGACTGGACTCTGCTGCAGAACCAAGTCGACGAGGGGAAAGCAATATCTGAAGCGATGAATCGACTGCGAGAAGACCACATGACGCTGAAAGTCGTATCAGAAGAGCTGCGAGCGGATTTTGCGAACGCATCCATAGCTCTACGAGACCTGGAGCACAGTTTACAAACCCACTCACAAGCGAAAATGCAGGAGCTACAAGACCAGCTCTCGGACGAAATCTCCAAAGCGCTGCAGCTGATGGAGACGACAAGGAGAGCGAAAGACAAGAGATTTAAGCTCCAACTTGATGGTTACAACGAGAAGCTGGCTGAAGTGGATCAGGTCGTCAAGCTCGTGGGCAAGCAGCTGATTCAGAACACGTCGCAGCTGCAGCTTGTCCGGAAAGAGCAGCACGCGAGACGACAGATCCACATGGCGGAGGAACTCGCGCTTTACACACAGGAGCACCTGCTTCTCAGTGCCAGCGAAGAGCAGGAGGAGCTGGATGAATATGGCGAAGAAGACGAGCAAGAAAACGCACAGCCTTCACGTAACAATAGCAACGCGGCACCGACAGAAGGCGCTGAAGACCACCATGGTACAGACGAGACAATGCTACAGCAACTCCGCTCGCAGCACGAGACGGTAAGACACGCTATCCAAGACAAATTACGTCATTATCAGGAGGTTTTACAACAGAAATAAAAAACGCGGCAGCGAGCACCCCAGCTTTGTTTTTACGATGCGTGCGTGCGTTGCGATCAGTGGAACGAGCTCGAAAGATCTCCATCAAGCGCGCCATCCAGACCGTTCGACAACGAACCTCGCGACGTCGTGGCACTCGTGGTCGCGGCAGGAGTGAGCGACAGGTCCATCATGGCGAGCAAGTCGGTCGACGGAGGCGTAATCTCCAAACGCAGCGACGCGTCCACGCGGCGTAATGTGTGTAGCAGCAGCTCCTGTTCCTGTTCGTACGTGAAGCCGTCCTCACTTCGGTTTTCTAGCTTTGCGATGATCTCTTCGTTCGAAACGTGCATCGAGGACACCGAAGACTGGGGCGGCTGCAGAACCGTCATCGTCGCGGTGAAGTGCTCGTTCATTTTCTGCTCGCTCAGCCCGCTCTGCGACGCGCTCACGATTTCGTTCTTGCGCTGCACAGCCTGCTCCGCCTCCAACGGTTCCGGGACTTCACTGATATCGATGAACGCCTGCGCCGCGTTCTCGACAATCGCGCTGAGTCTGTCGTTCTCGTTCAGGATGATGCTCTTGCTTCCAAAAGCATTGCCACTAGGTCGTCCGTTGCTGTCAATGCCGCCCTGGAGGTCGCCGTTCAAGTCCACGTGCTTCTCGAGCTCCAGAAAGCGCTGCAGCGACGGGTCGCTCAGACTTTCAGGCATCATGAGCACAGATTCTAAAATGTTACGCATCAAGCAAAAGTCCACATAAGTTAGCCGATACATGATTTGTACTCTTTCAAAAACGCTCAAGCAAAGAATGCGGATATTGACCCACCTAGGTACGCCTGAAGACTCACTTGGCGCTTGGCGAGGAAGTTGGGGTCGAATCTGTGGTGGTGGCACATCCGAAGACATACACAGAAGTCAGTCACAACATTTGCAGTACTCTAAACCATGGGAAATACAGGAGTGCACGTGAGAAGGGAATCCTCAAAGCAGCAACGCAGAATGTTTTGCACATCCGGAGGCCGATACAGAAAGCGAGCCAATAACGCAGGAAGCAGTGAGGGGAGGCGAAGCGAAGCGACGGGTAAAGTAGAAGTAAGCGCGAAGCTTCCGGAATTGCGACTTGCGCGTTGGTCAGAAACGTATCTTCAGATAAGATCAAGCGATTTGGCATTCATCACCGCTCGCAACGTATGCTTGTCTGCCCCATCACCAAGCAAAAATGCCCAGCAACAACACAGACATACCGACGCATGCGAGCGACTCCTCTCCTTCGTGTCAGCAAGTTTCGTCCAAGCGCGAGGAACTCGACAAAAGCCCACACCATCTCTCTTTCTCTCTCTTCAACCCCACCTGCGCCGCACTCCCACTGATCTCGCCCCACACCACCGCCGCTTTCAACCAAACAGGGCTACATTTGCCATGTGCACGCGCACGTCCGGACGCATTCTCTTCATCATTGAATTCCCCTCGTGCTTGCTCTCGCTACTCATATCCAAATCACGCAAACGTACCTGCCAAACCACTGCTTCTCGGGCAAGCGCGCTTCAACGAGGTCGCCAAAGCTCCGCGTGAGGCGCGAATGGAGCTGGTCAAAGTCGCTGAATCGGCGCGAGATCAGCCACACCTCGGCATTGCACGAGATCTACACACACACACACAAAACGAAGTGAATAGAACGGAGGTGAGTATGAGCACAGCATCAGCGTAGCTTGTCGACTCTCGTGTTTGCAGCGGACCTCCCTCCCTATTTGAAGACAGATAGAGAAGGAGATCAAGAAAAGTGGGAGAGAGGGGACGGTGCGCACACGCACCTGCACGATGAACTCGGTGTGGTCGCCCACGGACTCGTAGCCCGTGACGATCGCGCTGACGTTGAACATCATCTGCATCTCGCTTCCTCCTCTCGTCGCCTTGTGCTCTGCACTCTCGATCTCGTTTTGCTTGTTGGCTTTGTCTGTTCTTCTGGTTCGAGGCGTTTTCCCCATGTAAAGTTCGCACTCGTTGTGCAATCAGCCCGGATAAGTTCGTATCAAACATGCATTTTTATCAGCAAGTTTATAAAAAACGTTTTGTTTGAAATGAAAACTGGATGTTGAACTTCAATCTGTTGTGGGAAGAGAGAACCAGAAAGTCAAAAGGCCGTGCAAGATCCAAAAGCTTCAAAGCCGAATAAGAGAAAGAGTGAGAGAGGCAAGCAAGTACTCCATCGACAGAATGGACGCGCATCACCGGACGGTGGTGGCCGTGGACCTGGACCACACGCTCGCCAAGCTGCTGGAGAGTGCGCTCGAATGGCACAACGCCGAGAAAGACACCAAGGTGCGTCCACTTTTGACAGCGACGCGTGCACGTTTCGGTCGCAGACATGAGCATCAACATGTGAAGTGATTTTGACCGACTCCAGTTGTAATGGTAATTATGTGTGTATCACGCTTGTATGCGTGCTTGTGCTGTGCTAGCTCTCGGTGCAAGACGTCAAGAGCTCGAGCTGGCAGAGCGTGTTTGGCGGATCGAAGAAAGAGTCCGATGAGAAGCTGCTGGATTTTTACCACTCGCCGCATTTCGCCACCAAAGTGGACGCAGTGGTCGATGCGCAGGAAGTGCTCAAGCCACTGCGCAAGTTCTTCTTCTTCATCGCTGTCACGGATCGTCCGCGCGTAGTCGAGAAGCAGACGCGCGAGTGGCTGGATGCGCATTTCGCCGGCGTGTTCGACAAACTCGTGTTTGTGGACGAGGATACGGGCGAAGACATGATCCCGCGCAAGAAAGAGCTCTACGACGACTTCAAAGTGAAGATCGCGGTCGGATCTGACCCAAACATTCTGCCAAAGGCGGCGGAGGACGTCGGCCACGCTATTCTCGTTGGCTCGGTGCCGTGGGCGAAGGCCAGTGGCGCAGAGTCCAAGATCACAAAGGTCTCGACAGACTGGGCGGAGGCAAAGGAGGCGTTCGAGAAGATCATCGCGGAGCTGGACCTGAAGCCTGCTGAGCGGGTGTATTCTGGCCCAAAGCTGTCCAAGTACACGGACGATCTCGTCACCGTGTCCACCCGAAAGCCCGCAGGTGTGTTCTCTCGAGCTACTGTTCTTCTTGTTGCTTGTCTTGGCATCTAATTGGTCAATCGTGTGCTTCTTGCAGTGTTCTATGCGAATATTATCAACTCCAAGTTTACGGTTCAAAAGCAGGAGACGATCCGGCTTCAGGCGTCGGAAGCAGCGATCACGACCGCCATCCAGATCGCGGAAATGCTGCGACTCCAGAACAACGCGGTGACGTCCAAGATCTTCACGCGCTACGTGTTCCGACGCGCCAAGGGCTCTGTCGGCTATCGCGTGCCGAAGCTGGAGATCGTTTTGCAGAGAGTGCCGAAGATCGCTTGAGAAATCCAGAGAGAGAGAGAGAGAGAGAGAGAGAGAGGTGGAATGGTGAAGTGGCAAGTGCGAGCTTGCTGGTGTCATACAGTGCTGCAGGAAGAGATCGCAAGTCCACTATCCATTGCAAGTAGTAGTCGTAGTAGTAGTAGTAGTCGTAGGAGATAGCAGTTAGCACAGCCCATGTGGATAGCAGACATTTGTGAATGGTGGCACACCAAAAGCTTTTTTCCAGTATGTATCGGTCTATTACTCGCAGTCACAACACAGACAGCTGGATTATCTCTGCTCGGAGGACGAATCAGTCGACTGCTGTTGGAGGAGCTCCTGTTGCTCTTCGTGGCGCTGCTGGCGGCGCTCGGCCTCTGTGGCGGTCACAATGTCGTCTGTGCATGGACAAACGATAGACAGAGATCATCGGATCAGCAAAATCTGTTGCTCTCGTGTTCGCTTAGCTCAGCTCAGAGTAGCTTCGAATTCAAGTACAAATACAATGACGTACAGAAGCCAGTCTTGACCATGAAGGTCTCCATGGCCATGCCCGTGACGAAGCAGACCGGCATGATCTTCTTGAGGATCGGCGCGAGCGGGATGCTCGACGGCAGCGGCTTCATGCTGCCTTACTTTACTTGCTTTGTCTTTCAAAAGCGCATTTCCACTCGCTTGATGCGAAAATAGTGTGGTTCACATCATCTTTGTCCATCAATTCATTTTCAATGAGTGAGGTTACTCAAATGAACTTGTCAATTCATTTTTTGCAACCGCAAGTCAAATATGAATTGCGGCACCGTTTAACAGCGCAATCTGACGTTTCTGTTCTGCATCCAAACGAACGGACACGAGACAAAACAAAATACAAAAATGGTGGATGGCGGCCGCAGAGGCTGCAACGGCTACCGCTGCCTCGACCGCGACGAGTGCTACGCTTACGACGAGCGCACCAAGACCACCACGCGCGTGCACGACAGCAGCTGCTGCAGCGAGATCACAAACGACGAGGACGTCAAGTTCCAGTACCGAGATAAGAACGGGAAGCTCCAGTTCATCAGGTAACGCTACAAGCATGTCATGTTAGCTCTTCGATCATCTGCCAACGCCAGCCCTACTTGACATCCCATCACTATTGCATTTGTTCGTTGCAGTGCCGATGGAGTGCAGGAACTGATGGGGTGCACGTTCACCAGCAAGCTGCTCTTCCAGCGCACGTCGCTGCTGGTCAACTACGCCTTCTGGGGCTTCGCGGACTGCGTGGTTGATGGCTTCGATCAGATCCCCGTGCAGGTGATCCAGTCGAACGAGGTGTCGTCGAAAGTCGCGATCGGTCACGTCGCCTCCCTCGCGGATGTGGAGAAGAACCCGCTAGGACTCTTTGCAGTGGAAGACATCGCCACGCTCACGTTCCTCGGCGAGTACACGGGCGTGCTGCAAGTGCACAACGACGGCGTCAACATGTTTGATCCGTACGGCGTATCGTACCCGTCCGTGTACGAGTATGGTGATCTGTACGTGAGCGCCTCGGAGTACGGCAACGCCATCCGCTGCATCAACCACAGCTTCAGCCCGAACGCGCGCTTCGTGCCGATGATCCAGGGCGGCATCCTCCATATCTTTTGCGTGAGTGCTCTGTCTGCTTGCTTGCACTGTTCTTTATTGTGCCGCGCGTTGACCTGTTCGGATGTAAAATACTGACTGCGTTTCTCTTTGTTCAGTTCACGATCAGGGAAATCAAGGCAGGCGACCAAATCTTTGTAAATTATGGACCAGCGTACTGGAAGACCACTGGAATCGACCCAATCGCTGTACAATAGAGCGCTTTGATCCATCAGGGAGAAGCGGCGTGCACCTATATTATTCAACGACATATAGACGCTTTAGAGTTGACTTTGCAGTGCCGTACCGGTATATCTCTCCCTCACAGTCTCACTGAACGGATCGCATGCATAGCAGGAGTCTACTCTTCGATCTCGACAATGGCCTCGATCTCAACAGCGACGTTCAGTGGAAGCGCGTTGGTGCCGACGGCCGAGCGCGCGTGGATGCCCTTGTCGCCGAAGACCTTGCCGATGGTGTCCGACGCACCGTTGATAACGCCAGGCTGGCCGGTGAAGCCGTCCACACAGTTGACGAAGCCCACGAGCTTCACGATGCGCTTGACCTTGTCCAGGTCGCCCAACTCGTCTGTTGATACAGAGACACACTTCGTGTTAAGAATCTGTCATGAAGATACTGACAAACGGTTCGTAACTAAACTTACGCTTCAGGGTGGCCATAAGGCTCAATGCGACGTGGTGGGCGGCATCATATCCATCCTCTGGAGTCAGGTCCTTGCCGATCTTGCCGACAATCAGGTCGCCGCCAGTTGGCTGAGGCAGGTGGCCAGCTAAAGATCCAAAGAACAAGACACATTTATACACTTTAATCAGCACTCCACAACGGTCTATACGACGCATCCGACCACCAAGAACGCATCAACAACGCACCCGTGAAGATGTAGTTGCCCGTGCGCACGGCCGTGCGGTAGTTGCCCTTTGGCTCGGCGACCTGCGGGAGTACGTAGCCCAGCTCTGCGAGGCGGCGCTCGATGTGCACGCTGCGAGTGGTGGCGGCGGCGACCGCCGAGTGGGTCTTCACGAAGCGGAGCAGCGGGGTGGTCAGCATTTTGTATTGGGCTCGAGTCTTGAAAGCGCAGATTTGGGAATGAGCTCCTGTCACACAAGCCATTTGCCTCCTAGTGTTTGGACGTTTGGATTGTTAGGATGTCGGGCCAAGTTGAACATCAAGCGCACATCACACATGGATCAGTGATTTTACCCTGATTCATGATACGGTTACAACCATCAAAGCCTATTTAAGGAAACAAAATCCTGCAAAAGAGGAGCGTTCCAGACCGCGATGTAGAGCACTTTGTGGAACAACATGCACTTTCTCGCAGCTCCAAATGTAGCCATTTCGCTGCTCTTGCGTGTATCTTGGACGTATCCGATCCGCATCATGTCCACCTCGGTATTCTAATTCAAACACAACCAACAGGAGCGATAGAGCTGACCGAGTCATAGACCCCATCTAAGCTTCGAGTTCTGATCGAAGAGCGAGCGAATCTTACGGAGTGGCGTTGGCGCAGACGAGAGGAAGTGCATTGCGGAGCAACCATATGGGACATCTCTCAGCTCTCAGTTGAGTTATCCGCCATCAGATCGGACCCAAACTAAGAACTGAATCAGACTTGAGGGTCTTTACAAGCGTGAACACCTCAGGGCTCATCATGTTGCGTGTGCATTCGCACTTTGACGAGCGCAAAGCTGAAGGTCGGCGCTTCAAATAAACAGCTCGAACGGACCCGAAAATGGTTGCTGAGAAGAAACCGCAATTGGAGGTCGCGACGGACGCCTCGGGACCACTGAGCTCTTTGCATGGAGCCTCATCCTCGTCACACTCATCAGAGCTCCTGGTGACGAAATACCGTGAGTCCAGCAGCTCAGCGACGCCCCCAAACATGGATGTAATGGACATCCACACAAGTCCGTCCTGCCGAATTTCGCACGTTCTGTCGAGCAAACGCACGCCAAAAGCCGTAGCTCAGCCAGACCCAGAGCTGTCCCCAGAACCGCTCAGCAAACACGACTTGTTGGTAAAGCTGCAGTTCATAGTCAAAGACGGCTCGAAGTCTCCTCAGTTCCCAGCAAAGAAGGCAGAGCCTGAAGGTGCAGTAGCACAACGGCGTCGCAGTAGCGGGCATATCGTCGTAGGTGCTCAACGGTCGCAGCTGTACCTCAGTTCAAAGTCTGATCCGGGATCTAACTCAAAGCCAGTTGCAGGCGAGCTGAAAGCATCAGCGGCCAAGGACCCTCACGCGCCAGTGTAGGAAAACTTGCATACTGTGTATGGAGCTTTCTTTATCTTCGAAAGGTTAGTTTTCACACTTCAAGGCTATGAAACTAACCTCGTGGTTTTGCTGCTGCTCGGCCTCTAGGTCGGACATCCAAATTCTGCGACCAGCGCGCGGTTTGTCTAGCGACACGGTCCAGATCGTGACCGCATTGAACATCGACCTGAGCGCCGGGTTCCAGGCGAATGTGGCTCCAATCCCAGTCGACGACTGCACCGGCGGAGTGTACTACCTGCGCTCCAAGATCCGACGCATCGCTGCGGTCTTCAAGCCATCCGACGAAGAGCCGTACGCGCCAAACAACCCAAAGCAATATGTGCATCACCATCCACAGAAGAGCAAGCTTGACTCCAAAGTGGCTTCACGCCCGGAAGATTGCTCAGAGAGCTCACTGATCACAGGCGGAATCGGATCGAGTGGCATTGGTATTCGAGCTGGCATTGCTGCGGGCGACGCTGCAGTTCGAGAAGTGGCAGCCTTCCTACTGGACAAGAACCAAGCTGCCGGCGTCCCGATCACAGTCCTGGCGAGAGCGAGTCATCCTGCGTTCCATTACGCGGCTTCCCTACCTTCATCAAGACAACAAGAGAGGAAGTCGAAGACTGGCGCGCTACAGGTCTACGTCCCGCACAAATGCACAGCAGACGACCTTTCCAGTTCGCTCTTTAGCGTCGCAGACGTCCACACGATCGCGCTGCTGGACATCCGCCTCGCGAACCAGGATCGCCACGGAGGCAACATCTTGGTGGTCGAGTCGTCCAAGCGCGTGTTCAAACTGGTCCCGATTGACCACGGCGCGTGTCTTCCGAGGATCGCTGACATGGAGGAGACGAGTTTCCTGTGGCTCTCGTGGCCACAGGCCAAGCGTTCATTCTCCGAGGACATGCTGCAGTACATCGTGTCGTTGGATCCATTCGAAGAGATCCGAATGCTGCAACAGGCGCTGCCTCAAACCCACCAGCTGGAAGAGCAGGCACTGCTCACGCTACTGGTCTGCACGGTCTTCCTCCAAGTGTGTGCGCTTGAGAAGAGTATGAGCGCGTACGACATCGGCATGCTCATGTGCCGCCATGGGTCCTTCTGTCAGCAGCAGCCAGCGCCGAGCACTCTTGAGCTGCTGGTCGCAAAAACGTTGGACGATTGTGCCGCAGGAAGCTCTTGCAGAAGACCGCACGGATCGCAACTCGATCCGGAGCAGTACTTCAAAGCAGTGGTGCAAAGCTTCAGAGACCACTTGCTTACTTTCCTATCTACCTGGAAGCAGCAGTAAGAGAAGGCTCACAGTGGTTCCTTGGAAAGCTCTGCCACTCAAATTTCGATTGGCAAGTAATTGAGACCGCTCTTGTAAGATTGCTTACCTACTTCTTTCTCTTTCACGTATCACGTGTCACGCACCTACTGTCTTGTAAATGCTTTCGAGCTGCTCGATGATCTTCTTCTGTATGGACTGCAGCAATTCACGTACCCAGGGCTCGATGACTGAAGACGATGGTGGAGATTCACCCACGCTACCTCCTCGCTTTTCTTCGCTTTCTTCTTGAAGAACCAGCCGCGTGAACTGCGGGAGGATCTCGTTTTCAACGGTTTCGCGGATTCGATCGCGAGGCGGGGCAGGCTTGCACACCACGGGGTCGTTCTTGCTGGCAGTACTTGAAGAAGATCCGATCGCCGGCGTCTCGCTCAAGTAGACGTTTACTGTCGGCGCCACCACACAGAGCCGGATGGTCGAGTGCAGCGCATCTTGAAGAGCGGCTGCGTGCGAATTCTTGAGCTTAACGACAAAGTCTTCATTGCACGCACTCTCGTAATCTAGCGCTGCCAGTTGCATCTGCATTAGCTCGTGGTCCTCGCTCGAAGATGCGAGCACCTCTTGCAGACGTTTACCTGTCACTTGCAACTCCGTTTCGAGCGATGCAGCTTTTTGTTGCCAATTTTCGATTTCGGATCCCAATACTGCCAGATTTGCCTGCGTTTCCTCAACCTTCTGGCTTTGCTCGGAAAGTTGGCGGGTGATCTCCTGGATTTCGTGTCGAAGGTGAGTGTTTTCAGATACTAGTTGGAAATTTGTCACCTGGGCTTCTTGAAGGCGAGATGATACGTCGCCAGCTTCACTGAGTTGCGATGTGTTTCGAGCTTTAAGCTCAGTGACTTGCAGCTGCAACCTCTGGTTGGCGTTCAGCAGTTCTTCATTTGCAGCGTCAAACTGGCTGACTGTCTCAGTGTGCTGCTGGAGCTGACGGTGAAGGCGGGCGTTCATCGCACTAAGCTCTTCTTCTAGGTGACGAGAATCTTTCGCTTTGCGCTCTTGCAGCGCAGCCAACTCCTGTTGTGTCGCTTGTAGCGTTTGCTCTAGTTGGTTTAGTTGATGAACGTAGTTTTCCTCGCATCTCGTGTACTTCAAGCAGTACACCTCATGGTCACTCCTCTCCTTTTGAAGAGCTTTTTGCGCTTCATCACAGAATCTAGAGGTGTGTCTCATTTCGCTTTCACGCACTGCAAGCTCCAGTTTCAGTCGACTCATCTCTTCCGCCAAACTCGCATTCCTCTGAGCAAACTCTGCGTCAGTCAATTGTCCTTGACCGCCTCGCTCTGGAGGGCATTGCGTCGCGGAGTCTACCACGCTTGCGTGGGAACCGCTTCGATTTACTCCGCTGTTGTCCTCAGTCACTTGTGCATCGCGATTCGCCACCGCTTGCTGCTCCAGCATGCAAATCTTGTCATCCTTGGCATCTTGAGCCTGCTGGAACTCTGCAATCCGCTCTTCTAGAGCCTTAATCTCGCGTTGCTGTGACAAGCTTTCTGTCCAGAGTGTGTACTGGATGGCTTCCACTTTCGCGATTTCACAATGCAGCTCCTCGCTGATGTGCTGCGAATGCGTGAACTCATGGCGACTTCTTTTCAGATCCAGACGCAAAGTCGCACACGTGGAGCAGTTGACAGCAGTCGGAGGTGGCTGCGCGTTTTTCGACCCTGGAACCATCGCCCGGCCGCGAAATTGTCCTCCCGCGACGATTTTGCTCCCGCCGCGCATCCTGAAAACAACATTGGAAGCACAAAACTGTTAGATGATCAAGAAGCACATTGTTCAAGCTCACTTCAACACTGTCGTTGGTAGACAACTCACTTTTCCATCATTTTCTCGTGCAGCACTGCGATTTCGAGGCGAAGGTTGTCGTTTTCGCTGCGAACCAACTTGAGCTCTGCCGAACTGTTGTCTGCGTACCTGGAATTTGAGCATCCGAGGGAATCTAAAGGCGTCAGTTGAATAAATTACCCAACAAGCCACTTTACAGGGCCGTTTGTCTTGCTTCTTACATGTTCCCATTGACAAAGGAACGAGGAGAGCTGAACGCTCGAATCAAGTCTCCGTTGTGGGCTGCTTCCAGTTGTTGAGCCTGCACTTGGTCGCTCTCCGCATTGCTAAACGCCCTTGAGCTAGAAAACCTCGATCGTGCCGCTTGTGGCGCTTGGTTGAAAGGCGGATTCACGCCGCCAGACTTCTTTGTCATTGCTCGCGTCGACGACGGACGCTGCTGCTTGAGTGCAGTCGATAGCGCACTATTTTCGCTCCCACCCCCTCCTCCTGTTGTCCCGGGACCTCGACACCCAGCGCTCTTTGGAGCTGCGACCTTGTATTTTGCAGCAAGAACGGATTTCCGAGTTGCCACCGCCGAGAGCTGCTCCTGCGCTGGCTCGTTCTGCTGTAGCTGCCACAGCAACGCCGCGCATTTCTCCCCGTAGCGCTTGTCAATGCGCGGGAGCGCGTCTGCATCTGTTGCCATTGGAGTCTTCTGTTTGTCTTTCGCTGACTAACTCGCAGGAAGAACTCTTCGTGTCATATGTCACGACTGGTGCAGCTAAACTTAGCGCCGCTGCTCCACGTTTAACACACGCGTGTGAGTGTATCAACACATTTCCGACACAACGGACAACACACGAGACCAGTGGTGGTGGCACTCTAGTTTCGCGACGCTTTCCTGGGCGACGCCTGCAGCACCACCGGGAGGCGCTTGAGCAGCGCTTCGTTCGCCTCATAGAGCTTCTTGCACATCAGATCCTTGTTCTGCAGCTGCGTGTGGAGCGTGTGCAGCGCACTCTTGAGTTCGCTCGACTGGGTCTCCAGTTTCTCGCACTGGCGCTTGAAATGGAGGTAGAGCTGCGTCAGCTCCGAGATCTTCTGCACGAGGATCCGCTGCTCCTCGGTCATGTCGTCGAAATCCGTCACCAGGATCTCCACGTACTTTACAACTTCAGTTGATAGATGCCGCTTCAAATCGCTGAGGTGCCGCGAAGCCTCGGTGGACCCACGAGACTGGCTGCCATCAAGGCGGCGTGCACCCAAAGACAAGAACGACTTTGCTTCACTCAGCAAAACAGCCTTTGCCTGCTCCATTCGATCTACTCTGGCTTGCAGCTCACGCTCGTGATTCTCGATGAGTTTGGTTCGCAGCTCATCTAGGGACTGAGCGTAAGCCGTCTCCAGTTCGATCTCTGTCTGATGCGACCGCACGCGAAGGTCCATCTCCAGCGTCTGTTCGAGATCGTTCAGTTGCTTCTCATGTTCTCGAGCAGCTTCGCTCTTGCAGGCTGCAAGCGTAGTTTCTCGCTCTTTCTCCGCGTTCGTCCGAATCTCCTGCACATGAGCGTGATGAACGGTCTGCAGACCCTCCTGCAGTTCGATCACTGCGATCCGGTGCTTCTTCTCGCACTCGCTCTTGAGTTTCCTCAGCTCGTCCTGATGCGCGCGTTGAAGCACCTGTTCCAGCTCCTGTAGCTTTATATCCAGACTCTGTGCTGCGCTCGCTCTCATCTCGCGCATCCGCTCGTCGTGCTCGCTCTCGAGTTTCTTTCGGAGCTGCTGTAGCTGCGCCTGTGCGCCGAATGCGAGCGCCTTCGTGAGCTTCTCGAGCTCCATCTGCTCGTTCGCCGCATGCTTTTGCTCAATCTCTCGCCTCAGGTCGCTGGTTTTCGCCTCTTGCTCTCTCAGAATCGACATTGTTGCCTGCTCTCGCCGCTGGAAGAGCTCGCGTTCCAGGTCAAGACGCTTTTGAGCCTCCCAACTGTGCATTAGCTCGTCGTTATCTCGCTCTATATCTCTGAGTTTCGCATCCAGTTCTGCTTGCAACTGGTTCTCCAGCAGTCTGTTCTTCGATAGCGTCTCCACTGAGAGGCGGGACTCGAGGCGCTTCACACGGTCTTCCAGGATCTGTTCCTGCTTGGCGACAATGTCGTTCAACGCTCGCTCGCGGTCTTTCACTAGTTCTTCCTCCAGTTTGGCGAGCACCTGCACCTGCTCGCGCTCGTATTTCTCCATCGTGTCGCGCACCAGCACCTTGGTCTCGCGCTCGTAGCCCTCCTTGAGTGCTAAGATCGACATTTTCTTCTTCGACTCGAACTTGCGCTGCAGCTCCTTAAGGAAGCCCGCTTGAAGCAGATGTTGCTGCTGCTGCGCAAATGCGGCTTCTGCCTGCATTTCCTGCTGACATTTCGCTGCGAACGTCTTGATCGCCGCTGCTTTCGTTTCCAGGTCACACTCTTCTGGAGATTTTGCGCCGAATGCGTGCGTAGGTGATGATGGCGAGCCAAACGATGGTGATGAAGACGGCGACGGCACAGTTTTCACTGGAACGAATGGCGATGGCGATGGCGAAGACGTAGCTCTAGGATGATGGTCAAGCCGCTCTGACATTGCGGATCGATGGAAGAGTGCGTGCGAGTCGGACGTGCTGACGCGCGACGACGCTAGCGATCGGACTATGTACGGGGAGCTGCCTGCAGCTGGTGAATTGATGAGCGAGCGAGCAATGACAGCATCGTGAAAGGTCAGTGAAACGGCTCATGAGCAGCTTCCCAAATATAACAGGCATGTTCGCTTACCTGAGGCCGCTTTCGCTCGCCGGAGTAGTTGGTCGCAGTTGGAAAGTGCATTCTCCACTTCATCAGCTACTTGTCCTGCTTGTTGTTGCTGACTCGGTGGAGGTGATGGTAGCGACGCCGATCCTGCGGTATCTGACGGATCAAATTTTGCGAGTGGATGCGCATTCCCCTGCTCTTCCTGACTGTGCCGCGCGTGACGATAGATCCCGAGCCGCGCCTCCACAGCGTCCAGCTCACGCGCAATGTCGGCGCACGCGTCGCTCACGACGTCCTGTTGCGGTCGCTTGAACGGACTGCGTAGCAGCGATTCGTCGTCAAAAGTGATGGACGCCGTGGCGTCGTTCATGAGCGACGAGAGCGAGAACGTCGACGACTTCCGGCTGTGGTTGCGAGATGGCGGCAATGGGGAGAGTGACAGATCCATAAGCGACTGGCGTGGGCGCAGCGCCATGCTCAGCGCGACAGTGGTGGCGCAATGCGCGCATGTGCACTCGAGTGCAGGTGGCAGGAGCGCAAATCTTTCCGAATTTCCATCGCGACGTTTGGGGCAGTCGACACGAACCGATTTTCACAGAAAGCGCGTGTTCTGCTAGCGGTTAATAGAGATTACCTCCAAAATGTATCCAGATAGTTACAAAATTATTTCTCGTAGCCTACTACAGTCACACCTCTATATAATAACCTCCATATTGGGACTTTTTTGTATAAGGGTGCAAGTTCAGAGGGCCCAAAAAATAGTATGAGTTTTTGTATGGTGGTTTCCTATAAGGGTATAAGGTATAAGACCAAAACGACCGTGGGACCATTCGCTCACAGCCATTCCTTTTAAGGACAAGC
>JAADVO010000554.1:0-21972 GCA_023335655.1 Globisporangium spiculum | reverse complement strand
TGAGGCATCAAATATCACGTTTAGTATATATCAGGTTTTGCCCATACATTTATATAGGAACGGCATCGGTGGAACGAGTGTCTATCATATATAGGAGGATATCACGTTTCTAAGGGATCAGATTAGCCAGGTTTAACTGTAGTCATAGTTTGATATTTCAATAGTTGGTGGTAGTGAAAGCTCAGTTTGTTCAGGGGGATAGAATTGCAATCATAGGTGTATTTTGCTTTCTAAGCAGCGACAACATGGCCTCTCTGGCGATTCGTATCTGCCAGCACGGCGTTCTCCAACTCCTTCTGTGAGCAAAGTGCCTCGCGCTTCACGAGCGCCTCACTGATCCGAGTCGCGAACAGCTGGGATGGGTACTCCACCACGTAGTAGGACGCGGTTGAGAGCAACAGGATCAACAGGAACTCGCTGAAGAGCTTGTCGTAGTACGGTTGCTTGCGGACAGCGTCCGTGTAGACCACAAAGCTGTGTAGCAGGTACACGGAGAAGCTGATCTTGCCCCAGTAGCGCAACACACTCCACTCAAACATGCTCGAGATCCACGACGGCAGCAGGATCTCGATGACGATCATGAGCGTCACGTTCAAGCTGACGAACGGGAACCCCTTGGCCTGGGGCACCGGGTTCTCGTGCACCCAGTTGAAGAGCAGCCCTTTGAAGCAGACGCTCAGCAAAACCGCAAACGCGGCATACTCGACGCCTCGTAGCAGGATCTTGTGCCACATGCGGAACTCGAACGCGTTGCGCTTGATCATCTGGTCGAGCTTCACATAAATGATTGCAGCCATGGCTCCCGAATAGAACGTCGGCAGGTGCGGTCTCAGGTGCTGGTGGCTCGTGCGCATCTTGTAGAAGCCCGCGTGAGCGATCCAAACGTACATGGGGATGAATGGCACCCACCAAAACTTGCGCAGCGCCACCATGACCGCCACGAACATTGGGATCATGAGGTAGAACGAGATCTCCAGCGGTAGTGTCCAGAACACGTGGTACCGCTGGTGGAACTCGAACGTGAGCACTTTGAAGAGATCGAACTCCTCGGGCTGCTTGATATAGAAGTACTTCGCCTTGGCTTTGTCTGGGAGCGTCCAGAGCACGAGCGCTACGGCCACGAAGAGTGGGTACACGCGCAAGAACCGCTTCGACGCGTAATCGAGCAGCGTGAACGCCCACTTGCGGTACGACGCGTGTTGCGCGAGCAGCTGCTCGCTCTTCTTGAAGAAGAGCATCGTGAGTAGGAACGACGAGAGCACGAAGAAGATGTCGACCGCCGACGCGCTGAGGTTCACGCCGCGGATGAAACCCGAGTGCTGTGCCACCACGAGGATCGCCGCAAGTCCACGCACGCCGTCGAGAAAGACGATCTTGCTGGCGCCACCACCAGCAGTAACACCAGAGGCAGCCGTACTAGTCAGTCCTCTCTTGTCTCTGTCGTTGTTCAGCTTGCGCTCTACAGCGCTGGCGAGACCGCCCTTCTCGCTTGGAAGTGAATCGTCTTGAACCGTGAGGACCACCAGCGAGGAGGCATGGTCATCATGGGTGTGTGGAGCTGGAGTGTTCGCCTGCCATTGCTCGTCGTGGACTTTCGCGCGTCTGAACACGATCGCGTCCTGCTGCTTGCGCTCGTGAGCACCCAATCTCTCGTCTCTCGGCGTCTCTGCCTGCATCATACTTGGAGCTTGCAGTCTGTTCAGGAAATGGCTGCTTTGAAAAGGCGCTCCTCTGGAGTTATAGCTGGAATCACGGTCGCTGTCGCTCGCTTGTCCGGCTACAATGGTTGACACTTAACGTGTGTTTCCAATAGGGTATTTCCTGTGGCTATGTGTCACGTTGCGCTTGTCGCTCTTTTGTTGGTTCTTGCTGCGCTTTGGAATTTTGCCGAATGGCTGGCGCCTATGCCTGCAGGTTCATATTTTCTGTACTTTCATCGCCTCGGCCGTCGATCGATCGGTCCGTCTCTTCATGCGATTTGCAGGAGTGCCTGGTTTCACTTCACAGAGCGTGCTGCTTTTTCGGACACACTAGTTCATCAAATCCCACTGAATGCGATCGAGCGAAACACCTCCAGGGTCCAAACTTAGCAACAACAACTTTTCTCAACTCGTTTTGCGAAACATCCAGCGGAAGGAAGGGAGGAGAAGAAAGAACCGCAAAATCCACGACAGCGTTAGAAAAACCCCATGAGAGACGCGAGGCGAAACCCTTCGCTCGGAACCGCATCGCATGCTGCGCACACTGACATTTCATTTGAGAACTCATTTCCCACATCCCCAGCAATCGTCCTCTAAAGCTGAAACATACATTATCAATAAGATGCATACATTTACACTGCAGTAGTAATATGGGCTGTGGACACACTCCTGTTGTATATGCTTGTATTCTCGTTCTCTGGACCACGAAGACGATAGAAGGGGAGAATACCAAAAGCCTACACACCCAGGAAGGCTCACGCTGCGTGTGCCGTGCCCCAGCGCGCCAAACGATCAACATTATCGTCATCATTGTCTCCATCATCCTCTTCTTCACCGCCATCGTCTGCATCGTCATTGTCCTTGTCCTTTTGCAGGGCCTGGTGTTTCTCCCACACAAACTGCTCCACGTCGAACGCGAACGCGTTGCAGCCAAAGTTGATCTCGACCGAGTCGCCGAACTGGTGTAGCGACACGGCGGCGGCGTACTCTTTTCCTTCTTCGACCAGCACAGGCGCGACACCCACAAACTTGCCGTCCATGGTGTAGAAGAGCTCGCGCGTGCTGGCGATGTATCCGCAGCCGATCGTCGCGCATTTCCACCGGCGAAGGCGGAACGGCGTCGTGTCCCCCCATTGTGGACCAAAATCTTGATGGGCACCGCCGAGCGCACCGAGAGCTCGTCGTCCCGCGTTCCAGTAGAAGAGACCATCATCGCCATGGTACCCGTACGAGGTAGGGTACCATCCGAGATGGCTCTCGGAACCAAACCCGTACGCCGTCTGTTCCTCTGGCGTCGTGACGGACGCAAAGCCCACGGAACCGCAGCCCGAGACCGTCGCTTCGAAGTAGCAAATGTGTCCCATCCCGAGCACCTGCGTGCACGCGAGCGAGGGCATCGTGCGCTCGGTGCGAATCGACTCGGTACAGCCGAAGCGGAAGTCGCGGTGCTGCATCGAGTCATTATGGCTGAACACGTTGCCGTTCTTGCGCATCCACGTGTGCGCGCGTGTGCACACCTCGACCTGGCTGTTGCAGCGCGCTCGGCAGAGGCGTTTGAAGTGCGGCAACAGCGCGTGGCGATATTCTGTGGCTGTTGGTAGTAGTGCTTTCCCATGGCGCCACATGCAACAGTAGAGCTGTTCCCAGAGCAACGGGTGCTGGAGCACACGGCGCCACTGGCGGGCGACTAGCTCGCACGTGGAGAGCGACGCGAAGTCTAGGAACTGGAAGCTCACTGCGAGTAGATCCGCGCCCATCACGTCACTAAAGCGAATATGCGCGGGTTGCTGTTGGTGCTGTTGGCATCCGCGACGCTTAAGTTGGACAAAGTCGCTCGGCCGCGCTGAAAGCTGCTCCTCACTGACGAGCGCGAGCACCAGCTCTGTCGCCGCCGCCGCGCTCTCCATGGACGCAGGAGTCATTGCGTTGAGAGGGCGATTGCTTGCAGTCGCAAAGGCGCTCGTGTCATTGATATCAGGCGGCCACAACGCTCCAAGCATTGCAGCAATGCGGTGAGAAGGCGCCACGTTGTTGGATTCAACTGCTGCTGGTGGTTGGCAGGATCGTGCGAGTGTGAGTGAATGGAGGGGCGCGTGGCGCTCTTGCTGCTGCCTGCAATCGAGAGTGAGAATGAGAGCGCGTCTGGTGGTGCGACTGATTCTGTGGGTGCATTATTTTTCTTCCACAAAATGAGAGTGCAGATCGTGTGGGTTGAAGGAGTTGAGTATTGGAAAACAACCAGCGAGTGAGTGCATGTGTGAGATACTGCTGGACGAGTTGCGAGCCACAACTGGACTTCGTGCGCAGTGCAGTGCAGCGCATCACTACAGTACAGGCGATAGGGTAAGTTGGCATGGATGCGACGCATGGTCCCTTTATGCTGTGATGAGAGGTGGGTGGCCTTGATTGAGATGCAGAAGTGTGCCTGAAAACCGAAGCGATGGCCTACATGAAGTTTTGTAGTGAGGGACGTATTAATACGAACGTAGCTGTGGATGGTGCTACTGAAAGCGGACATTTGGATGGAGGCTGTCAAGTTTTCACACGGGTTCCATTCGGAAGGACGCAGTTACGAAAGCAATGGACCGAGCACTTGAAGGCGGCCGGCCATCCTGGTGGCGTGAAGTCCCTTCACGAGACTCGCACTGAAGGTTGTATGTACCCCCAGCAGCAGCAATAGACGGCGCAGCTCATCGGAGTCATCTCCATATTCTGGAACAAGGTTGTCCCTGAAAGTTGCACGAGAGGATACGCAAAATACGCGACGGACTCTACAACTTCGTCTAGCGAGCTGGAAGCGGTGGAGTTTGTGCATGTCAAGCTCAAAAGAAGCGTTGTGTGCGTGCGCAAAGCTGTGAAGGCTTGGGCACGTGGACGTAGTGGAAACAGTTCTCAAGACGCATTGTTTTCATTTGCTTCCATCCTTATTCAATGGTCACTACATTTGTCAAACCATCAAACAATCAATCTACTCTAGCCTTGTACTTGGTCCTTTGTGATTTTCCATATATAAAATTGACATGTAGTTCCTTTCATATGCTGTTTGCTGCTCACTGTAAAGAACCGTAGCTCTTCACTCACCCAGCAGCTTACCTCGAGCCTCCACCGCCACTTCCATTACCACTGCCGCCGCTGCTCCCCCACATGTAGTTGTAGATCGAGGACGCGCCACTCGTGAGCGAGCTCGCGACCGTCGACACGGTGGCTTCCACAGCCTCCACGCCGATCTTCACGGATGAGCCGACCGAGACCATGCCCTTCGACACCGTCTTCTCGTTCGCATGCGCGTGCACAAAGTCGCTGAGCTTGAGCCCGATCTTCTCGTTCAGCTTGCCCTCCATGCGCAGTCCGAGCGCGGTCGCAGCCTCATCATCGGTCTGACCGGGCAAGAACCGCTCGACCACGAACGCTTCGAGGTCGCTCTGCGTGTAGTTCATGTCAAAGTCCGTGATCTCCGGTACAGCCTTCACGACCAAGTTGAGCAGGATCATGAACAGGCTCACGTGGCGCCGCAGACAGTTGAACGCGATCACGCAGAGCTTCTTGAACTGCTCGAACTGCTCGGTCTGCGAGCCGCCGAGCGCTTCGATCATGTAGTGGTCCAGTCGCATCGGCGGCTGCAGCGGTTTCGGGTCCTTGCCCAGGATGAAGCCGTAGTCGATGTGGAAGAGAATGCCCTCCTTCGTGAGCATCACGTTGTCCGCGTGGCGGTCACCCACGCCCAGCAAGAACGTGATCACAGTGTACGCGGCGAGGCTCTCACGGAACGACGTCGAGATCTCGCTCAGCGTGCGGTGACCGTTGTAGTGGTGCAAGAAGTTCAGGATATTGCCATGGTCGCGGATGATCGAGTACAGAGTGTGCGCATTCTCCACAATCTCGATCAGACCGTCAAAGCTGCTCGTCGGCAGCACGCGGTACGTCACGAGCGGGATGTCCAGACGCGTCTCCTGCTTCAGGATCAGGTACATGACGTTGATGATGTTCTGCACCACGGCGTCTTTCCGGAGATCGTCGCGCTTGTACATCAAGCGGTAGAACGGCAGGCTCGACGACGACCCGCGCTGCCGTCCGCTGCGAGGCACGACAGGGTGGAGTGGATCAATTCCGGTCGCGGCAGCGATCGCTTTACGTCGAGAAGACGTCGCCCCACTTTCTTCCTCGTCGTCGTCGCGCTCGACACCCGTGCACGTGATGATCATCGGCGCCTCGGCGCTGCGCTTCACTTCGATCGTCTTGTAGTTGATGCCGCTGACTTTCACTAGCGGGTCCACTGGCAGACGCAGCAATGGACGCGACGACGCTGATTCTCCCGCTTCGTTGCCTACGTTCTCGCTATTGACCTTGTCGAGTCCTTCGAAGAGCAGCGACTTGGCCACACTGTTCTGGAAATGCTGGCGCACGTCGCGGATCGGAACGCGATGCGGCACTTTCCACATCAAGTCCACAAACTCCTGACCCCGCAGCAGCTGCTCGGCGATGTCGTCATGGCGCGGCTTGCCCACTCCATCGAGCGGTCCGTACGACGCGTTGTGCTTGAACTGCGAAAGCGTGAGCAGGAGCCGCTGCTTCATGCCGTCGAACTTGCGGCGGCAGCTCGCGTCCTCAGAGGTCACCGTGAGCCCCCAGTAGAAATCGTAGCAGAAGCGGATGTCGCAGTGCGCTTGGCGGAAAAGCGCCTGGCCAAGTTTGCTCGCTGCCGCGTTCGACTCGATGCTTAGACTCTGGAGCAACACCGGCAAGAAACTCAGCCACTCGTTCTCGGTCGCCGAGTTGAGCAGCGCGTCGACGCACATCGCGCGCAGTTTGATGTTGCGGATGCTCTCGTCGGCAAGGATCTCGAGCGCGTCGACGCTCCCGATCTGCGGCTTGCAGAGCCGCGAGCACATGGTTAGCATGCACTTGTGCTTGCGCTCCTGCTGCATGAGACTGAGCACTTCCTGCGCGAGCTCGCTTTTCTGCTTGCGGATGCTGCTGCTGTTGCCAGTGTCAGCCGCGTCCTTCGTGCTGGCGTCCCCGTCTTCATCGTGCGACTCCTTTGAAAAGTCGATCGCCTTGACGAGCTGCAGGATCCACTTGGTGTGGCCCGCAAGAAAGTTGCGGTTGATGATGAGCAGTGCCTTCTCGCGCTCCGACAGCCGGTGGGTCGGCAGGTAGTACTGGATCTGCCGGAACATCGACAAGCACATGATCGACGCGCGGTGCCACTTGCGGCACACCTGGCCCACGGTGCGCAGCTCCTGCAAGTTCAGGCCGCAGAGTTCAAAGACCTTAACGATGTTGTAGTGGTTGCGGCGCTGCTGTAGCGAGCACGCGCAGTCGTCGCACACGCGCTGCATCACGCTACCGTCCGGCACGTGGGACGACATGTACGGCTTGGTTGACGGCGCGCCGACGCTCAAGTGGCCGTTGTTGCGGTTCGCACAGGGTGTGAAGTTGCCGATCACTTTCTCCTTCTGCAGGCGCTGCACTTCTTTCAGGAACTTCTCTTGTTGCTCCTCTGGCGAAATCCCCCCACCGCCACGCTGGCTCGCCCCCATATTGTAGGAGCTCATACCTAGCTGACTGCTGTTGCTGAAGCCGCCACTGGTACTGCTGTTGGGACTCGAGTACGACAGGAAGTACCAACTGATGTTGCCGATCATTTCCGACGCGTTCGACGTGAGTGAGTTGTAGGATGGCGACGCGGGTGTGGACTCGTAGTCGCCTGGGATCACCACGCGCTGACTCGAGCACGCCGAGCAAAAGATGCGACCGCACGCACTGCAGAATCACAATACACAACACATTAGCCACACAACATTCTTTCCATGGATACATGCGAAGTATTTCACACATACCGGCAGTGGTGCTTGCGCACGATGAGCGTGAAGAGCGTGTGGCACTTGAAGCATGCGTTGACGGCGTCGTCCTGCACCCAGGACGAGAGCCGCCGCGGCTGCACGAAGCGGTACATGTCTTGTCCAATTTGTCCGTCGTCGCCCGTTGCCCAGTCCTCGTCCTCCTCGGTGAAGCTGCTGGCGCTGCTGCTAATGCGTGCTTCACGGCGCTGCTGCTGATACTGCGGGTCGATGGGCGAGTACACGTTGTTGCCTTCGTCCGGCTCTTCATAGACCGAGTCCAGCAGGTTGTGGTGACGGCTACCACTGCTTGATGGGGGCGGTAATGACGCGCTCGCCTTGAACGCCGAGCCATTCGGCTTCTGCTGCTGTTGCTGGAAGCGCGGGATGCCCGAGCGGCCATTGACGCCACCGCCGTTTGCCGATGGGCGGCGCTTGTACGACGAGCTGCGCACTTCGAGAATCTGCGAGAACGACAGGTCCACGGCGGCGTCACGCTCGCGGCGGTCCTGCTGCGCGTACATCGTGCTGGGGATGTCCGTGTAGCGTATGGCTTTCTGGCGGATGCGGCTTGCTGTCTTGGTCCACGGAGAGAGTTGCGATGCGCGCGTGCTTGCTATTAATATGCAGCCTGCTTCTCTTCGTGTTGCCTTCTTCCGAGAGAGACGTCAAAGAAGGAGATTCACAATTTCGACAAATTTTCGACACTGTCAAAAATAGCTGTCATTAACATTATACCCAAAGTACATTATACACTTGATCAATATTTATATTAACTGGAATCAACCAAAAATCAGCTGTAAAAATTGGTTTCAGGAACTCGAACTCGGTTTGGTACATATAATCATTCAGGTTACATTGTAACCAAAAGGAAAAGTCGCATGTGGGTTCATAACCAGCCAGGTTACACGTGTAGCTACAATCAGAATGAGAACCGTCGTTCTCATTTCTTTGATCCAATCAACAGCGATGTGCACAAATGAATCCACATGATTGGTAGAATGGAATTCGAGAGAGTTACGCCGGTTCTTTTTTCACTCAGTTTTCGATTATTGTAATTATTGAAGTGAATAATAAACTCCACTCGGCACGCTTGCGGTGCGACTGGATTCGTGAGCCACAAGCCTTGCTAGACTATATAGTGTACGAATTTGCTTGGTTGCTACGCTGCTGGGGCTTAAAGCACACGCTAACCAGCCTCTGGACATCTGACGCGCACGTTGAGAAAGAAACCCTCGGAGCTGTTGTATCTCAATTCAGATTTGGCACTTTCGTTTGACTGACCTTTGGTTTGTGTGAGTGAAAAGTGTAACCCATTTCTGCACCAACACTCCTCATTTCTTCCTCTTGAGAAAAATCCCGATCTATTCCTGAAAGCCACGTTTCAGCCAATGAAAGCACCAGAATATCAATTTACTCACCCATGATTCGCTGAAAAATACCTTTTGGGAACTGGTGAGGGCGGTTGTTTCACGTTCCCGAGCCAAAATGAGCTTTTCTGGGCTAGCGAGGGACCAACAAAGAAAGAGGGGAGGCTCTCACTCTTCCCGTCATTTTCGGAAATCCCGTCAAGCCCAACAGCTCAAGAGAAACCAGCAGCAGCAGCCAACAACAACAAGCAGCCATCATGGACAAGGTCATGGAGTACAAGGAGAACATCAGCAAGCGCCTGGAGCGCTACGAGAAGATCGTGGAGATCGAGAAGCAGACCGGCGTGGACAAGTTCTACATCTTCGTGGCCGGCACGCTGGTCGCGGGCGTGCTGCTCTTCGTGATCGGCGGCTCGGAGCTCGTTGTGAGCCTCGTGGGCTTCATCTACCCGGCGTACATGTCGTTCAAGGCGATCGACTCGCCGAGCACGGACGACGACACCCAGTGGCTCACCTACTGGGTCGTCTACGCGTTTTTCAACATCACCGAGAGCATTACCGACTTGGTCCTCTGCTGGTACGCTGCAATTTTACTTGACTGATTTATTTTGTGTGTAGATGTGAATGGATCTTGAGAAAGAGCAGCAAGGCACTGACTGACGATTTGATATTCTCGTTGTGTGTGCAGGATCCCGTTCTACTTTTTCATCAAGGTCGGCTTCCTCGTGTGGTGCTACCACCCAAGCACTGTGGTAAGTGGCTCATTGGTTGGTTGGTTGGTATCTTTGATCATGCCAGTTGAAGCAGATTGCTAATGAGATCTTTTGTGTCCTTGTTGTTGCTGTGACTGTAGGGCTCGAACGTCATCTACAACACCCTTATCAAGCCATACGTGGCCCCACACGTTGGCTCCATCGACGCTGCTGTGAAGTCGGGCACGGACGCTCTCAAGTCCGCCTCGGAGTCGGCCAAGAAGGCGATGTAAGTGTGCAAATTGCTGAGCACAACCGAAGTGATCAAGTGTGCTGCTTCCTGCGATCGCATTGCATTTTCTTTCCAGAAGCCAAGATCCTGGTGTGAGGTGGATCTGGACTGCGGCTCTCTTCTCCAGCTATTGATGCATTCGTTGCATTGGATGGCAAAAGAGAGGGTGGTGGTCCAAAGATCCTCCTCATTCTCATTGCGTCGATCCCAGTAGCCACTTCAAGGTGTCGCTTGCGGTAACAATAGCATCCTTTTTTTTTCTTTCTCATTCCTCCCCTTTTATTCATCCTTCTTCGCCATTGAGATAACACCAGCAGTATTATAACGGAATCACGGTCATGAGGCACGCAGTAGCAGACCATCGGAACCACAAGTGCACCCTCAGGAAACGACTGGTCAAATGTGCCATCCATTCACGACAATGCGTCTAACGTTACGTGAACTTGCGAGCCCACTGTCTGTCTGACTGTATAAGAAAGCGCATCCATAACTATAGCATTGAGAGGACGGCTGACACGCACGGGGTATCTACAATCGTCATCTTCCGCCACCACCACCACCAGTACCAGTACTCGTCCGTCCGCCCATCTGCCAGTTGTCTGCGCATGAGCATGGCGCATTTTCCACCACAGAGAGAGAACGCGATCCTTCTTCTTCTTCCTCCCCTCGTCTCTTTTTTACATCATTCGCAGAGGAAAAGATCCCTCGCTCTAGTGCCTGGATGGATCTTTCCCTCATTATACTAACCTATCTCGTAAAAAGAGCTTTTTACAATATCGGAAACCGTAATTACAAGCTATCTTGGTTTGCCGAGATTTACTCTCATGGAGAGCAGGAGTGTGGGTCAGTGTGGGTGTTTGGATACGTCCATGTGCGGCGTGTGTGGTGCGCATGGAATATTAGGATTGAACCTGAAAGCCGAGAGCGATAGAGAGCCGAAGAGCGAGAGAGCCGTCATGTCCAAGCCTTTGCCCACCAAGGAGAGCGCGCTCTTCCGGTCCATCGTGGTACGTTAGCCCCCTCCCTCCCTATCTCTCTCTATATATGTGCGTGCTTAGCGCTGCAGGGGATCTTGTTCGTCTTTAAAGACGCCCTGTCTGCGTGATTTGAATGGCGCTCGTTTTGCCAGCTCCGCGCGTGGACTATTGACGCCCAAAAAGCGATTAACTTGACGACTAACTCGCTGTGGCGCTTTGCTTTCCTTGCGTGGCTATGGCGCTTGCTGTAGAAATACTATGAGATCAAGCAGTACAAGAAAGGTCTGAAGGCCGCGGACCAGATCCTGAAAAAGTACCCGGACCATGGCGAAACGCTTGCGATGAAAGGGCTGACGCTCAACTGCATGGGCAAGAAGGAGGAGGCGTATGAGTTTGTGCGCAACGGCATCAAGAACGATCTCAAGAGCCACGTATGCTGGCACGTGTTCGGGCTGCTCTACCGCTCGGACCGCAACTACAACGAAGCGATCAAGTGCTATCGCAACGCGATCCGCATCGACCCGGAGAACCTGCAGATCCTGCGCGACCTCTACTTGCTGCAGGTGCAGATGCGTGACCTCAAGGGCTTCGCGGAGACGCGCCGCACGATGCTCACGCTCAAACCGAACAACCGCAACAACTGGATCGGCTTTGCGATCGCGCACCACCTCGTGGGCAACTACCAGATGGCGATCGACATCATTGAAAAGTACTTTAGCACGCTCGACAGCGCGCGCGCGGCCAACTACGAGGACAGCGAGATCTACCTGTACGCGAACCAGCTGCACGAGGAGTCGGGCGACCTCGACAAGGCGCTGCAGCACCTGGAGGACTCGAAGGCCATGATCCTCGACACGCTCGTGTGGCGCCAGAAGAAAGCCGAGTTCCTGCTGCGGTTAGAGCGCTACGAAGAGGCGCAAGCCGTGTTTGAGGAGCTCCTGGACATCAACTTTGACAACTACGTGTACCACCGCGGCGTGCAGTGTGCGCTGATGCAGCGCAGCGACCTGTTCAACCCGAAGGAGAAGGCGCTGCCGTCAGCGCTGCTCGATTTTGCTAAGGAGCCCAAAGGCAAGGAGATGGCGGACGCGCTCGTGAAGTTCTACGACGCGAAGAAAGCGACTGCGGACCCGCGATCTGTTGCGTGCCTGCGCTTGCCGCTGGACTTCACGAGCGGCGCGGCGTTCAAGAAGCACGCGGACGCTCTGCTCAAGCAGCAGCTGACCAAGGGCGTGCCGTCGCTCGGCTCGGACCTGAAGACGCTGTACGCGGACAGGGAGAAGGCCAAGATCATCGAGGAGCTCTTGTTGTCGTACCTGAAGACCTTGGAGGCGAAGAAGCCGCTGCTGGAGGACGCAAAGAGTCCGCCATCACCAACTGTGCTGCTCTGGACGATGTACTTTGCAGCACAGCACTACGACCGTCTCGGCCAGCACCAGAAAGGGCTGGAGTTCATCGACAAGTGCATCAAGCACACGCCGACCGTGCTGGACTTTTACATGCGCAAGGCGCGCATCCTCAAGCACACGGGCGAGCTGAGCAAGGCGGCTGACGTGATGGTGGAAGGCCGCCTGTTGGACCTGGCGGATCGATACATCAACAACAAGGCCACCGAATACTTGCTACACGCGGACCGCGTGGACGAGGCTGACGCGACGATCGCGCTGTTCACGCGCCACGAGGGCGACCCGCAGCAGAACCTGTTCGACATGCAGTGCATGTGGTACGAGATCGAGTGCGGCAAGTCGCAGCTGCGCCAGAAGAAGTACGGGCTCGCGCTTAAGCGCTTTTTCGCGGTCGAGAAGCACATCAACGACTTTATCGAGGACCAGTTTGACTTCCACACGTACTGCATCCGCAAGATGACGCTGCGCGCGTACATCCAGATGCTGCGCATGTGCGACGAGATCTACAGCCAGAAGGCGTTCGTGGAGGCGGCCCATGGCGCGATCCAGAGCTACCTGGAGATCGCGGACAGCGCGGCGGTGACGGCGAGTCTAAACGGCGACACGTCTAACATGTCGGCGGCCGACAAGAAGAAGGCGAAGCGCGCGCAGGCGAAGGCGCGCAAGGCCGAGTTCCAGAAGAAGGAGGAGGAGGAGCTCAAGGCGAAGCTCAAGAAGGAGGCTGAGGAGAAGGAACGCGAGGCCGCCAAGCTGGCGAAGAAGACGGGCACCGCGCCCGCGCCGCGTCAGAAGGAGAAGCCCAAGGACGCGGACCCGAACGGCGAGGAGCTTGTGGCCAAGCCAGCGCTCGAGGAGGCGTGGCGCTTCGCCGCGATCCTGCAGCAGTACGTGGGTGACGACGCGAAGACTCACTTGGCGTCGTTCGACATCGCGGCGCGCAAGAAGAAGGCGCTGCTGTGTCTGCAGGCGCTGGTGCGCGGCTACAAGAGCCTGGCGAAGACGCCCAAGGCCGCGGTGCCTGCGCTGGCGAAGGAGCTGGACGCGCGCCGTGCGCAGTTCCTGGAGGACGTCAAGCACGTGACGGACGCCGTCGTGTTACAAGTGATCAACGCGAAGATGGCCGAGCTGAAGCATTAGACGAGAGCGAGTGGCACTTGACGTGATGCTGTTGTTGATACGGGGAGGAGAGAGGGCAGCATGCTTGCTTGATTGATCGATATCTAGAGACGAACAAGTGTTTTTTGCCAATCACGTTTTGCGTGTCATTTTCATTTCAAGCATTCATTGGCTGAAATTTAGAGCAATATCATGCCATGATTGGCTTAGTCGCTATCTAAAGAGATCGAATTGAGTCAGTCAAGGCAGCTAAAGCAACAATTGAAAAGATGCTGCGCCACGGCAATGTGGTGCTTCGATGCCGTCGCTCCGGTGCGCTGAGCGCAGTTCTTGGGCGGCGCAGCATCCATCATCAGCATCAACAGCACACGGCAGTGGAAAGGAAGAAGGTGTACGTGGTCGCAGGCGAAGCGTCGGGCGATGCGATCGGCGCCAAAGTGATCCAGGCGCTCGAGCGCAAGCGAGTGCAGGGCGACCCGCACGCGCAGCAGATCGAGTTCAGAGGTGTCGGCGGGTGAGCTCTACGTGAGCAGATACGCTATTTATGCGTATGTCTGACTGCTAATATGAGCTGACGGTTGTGTGTGTATGTATGTGTGTGTGTGTGTGTGAATTGATTGGTGTTATTTAGACCGCTGATGTGCGCCGCTGGCGGGTTCGACTCGCTCTTCCCCATGCAGGAACTCTCGGTCATGGGGCTCGTCGAAGTGCTGCCATCTTTTTGGCGAATTCGAGTGAGTTTTGTGGTCACTTGCCTGCAGGACACTTTGTTCACACATACGAGCACTGACTGGCTTACACTATTGCTTTTATGCTATAGCGCAGACTCCACGACACGCTCGCGGACATTAAGCAGTTCCGGCCAGACGTCGTGCTCACGATTGACTCGAAAGGCTTCACGTTTCGCGTCCTCAAGGCGCTGTACGCGGACCCTGCGACGCGCGACTCGATCACGCGCATGCACTACGTCGCGCCGTCGGTCTGGGCGTACAAACACCGCCAGAAGAAAGAGCGCGACTTCACGGAGCTCTCGCGACTGCTGCACCGCATGTTCACGATTCTGCCGTTTGAAGAGAGCTTGTTCATGGACGAGGGTCGTAAGAAAGGCGCTACCAGTGGCGGTGGAGATCAAGGCGAAAGAGAAGGTGCTGATGATGAGAAAGCTCAGTGGTGTCGCTTTGTGGGTCACCCGGCGGTCGAGGACTTTCTCGAGTATCACGGCCAGTTTGATCGTGAGACTGCTGAAGTATCAGCACGAACCAGCTATTCGTCATCTGGACCACAAGCTCCTCTCGACACGATTGTACCGAAAAGAAGCCCCAACTCGGACGCGCTGCTGGACTTCTCCAAGTATGAGTATCGGCAGCTAGAGCAGCGGGGACAGCTTTTTGAGTCGCTCATGGAGAGCGGACGCAATAGCAAAAGCAACAGCGACAGAGTGGCGGCTCGAGCCAAGTTTGTGATCCCAGAGCACGCGTTTGTGATCTGCGCGCTTGTTGGCAGGTACGTCTTGTATTGTTTGCATTGTACCGATCACTCGACTGCATACCCATACTACATACAGTGAGTGGTGGGTGGATCTGACAATGTGTTGTGCTCTCTGTAGCCGCCAGAATGAAGTGGCGAAAACCCTGCAACTGGTGTTGGAAGGCATCGAGCGATTCCGCCAGTCTCACGCGCAGAAGAAGGACGCTCGCCAGGTACGAACGAATGAGTTTCACAGTCAAACACGCCCATGTCGTTGTGCTTGGTGATGATATGCTGAGATTCCAATTGTGTGTGTCCCTCCGCATGTTGCTCCGACATATCCATCCACTGCAGGTCTTTGTTGTGTTCCCGACGATCTCGTCTGTCGAAAACCGCGTGAAGAGCGAGCTTTCGCGCGAGTCGTCTTCATCTCATGCCAAGTTGGACACTGCGGTGCTGACAGATCTGAGCGCGTCCGAGCGGATCCAACTCTTCCAGGTGCGTTGGATGACAACAGATGGATACTTTTCGAATCTTCTGGATAGGGAAGAACGAGAATCTCAGGATGAGACGATCCATCTGAACAGATACACGAATAGTGAGCGCCAACAAACTGACCACATGTGTACCGTGTCCACTCGATTTCTATAGAGCGCGGATGCTGCGGTGGCCGTCTCGGGCACGATCGTCATGGAGACGACGCTCGCGGCGCTGCCCACCGTCGTGGTGTACCGAGCGAACCGGATCACGGAGCTGATCGCGCAGCAACTCGCGGCTGTGCGCTTCGTGTCGATCCCGAACCTGCTGCTAGGACGGTACGCTCCTTGTCTGTTTGACGATGCTTCAACTTCTTTTCTTGATGTGGATAAATGCAACCTCAGCAAGATTCACTACTACTGTATGTGTGTGTGGATGAAATGGATACAGATTAGTGGTCCCCGAGCTGCTGTTCCGCGAGTGCACACCAGCAAACATCGACGCGGCCTTGCGGTACGTGCGTCCCCATTTATATTTGTCGATGTGCCTTGCGCCATTTGTACCATATCTTCCTGTTCAGAGCCCAAGAAAGAGCGTTTTTGTGAAACGTGAGGTTTCATCGTGATGACGCTTTGTGGAAAGGATGAATCTGAGGATGCATTTTGTATCGGATGCGTCTATTTGCAGAAAGATTCACGAGGAGTTGGTGTGTCCAACGGCGGCGCCTTTGGAGCTTCCGATGGCGCTCAGCACGCTCGCAAAGTGGGGAACACGTGGCGGTGACAGGCAGTCGAAGCCACTGCGCGCCAGCGACGCCGTCGCTAAAGAGATCCTCGATGCACTTGGAGGCCTGAACAGCAGCCAGGGCAGATGATGATTTGCGGAGCGAGCGGGGCAGAATCATACACATTAAACTCTGGAGTAAACAGACAAACCAACAAATAAAAATGATCACTCCCGGAAGTCTTGCGACAATCGACGGACCAACTGCTGTCCCTGAATTCCCAAAACCAGGTCTGTCCACTTGATAGATTCACGTGAAACGGGGTCACCGTTTCACCTTGTTTTGGAGCTAATTTTCTAATTTCCCCCTATTTCTATAGTCATAACGTAATCATGGCGAGATTCACATTTTTTGCGCGACTTTACGAGGTGATGAGAGTTAATCAGAGGAATTGCTGCTGTCTCTGATGCACTCGGCACGCCCAGGACGGATGTGCAAGATTCACAGGCAGGCGGCTTCGCTTCCTTCGCGTTCCATTCTCCTGAGGGATCTCTCGCTCATTCGCACTCTCTCTCCGTCCGCCCCAGGCACTCTCCCTCCCTTCCTCTCTTCACCCCCCAGCCATCACCTTAGCTTCCGTCTGGCGTCAACCGTCTTAAGTTCTATCACAAGTCAGCGCCATCAAGACAAACTCCTGCTCCTACCATATCAGCGTGGTGTGGCGCCTTCTCCATGATTCTTCAATCCCAACTGCCACGACCGCGGCTGGTGTCCTCCATGCGGCTCCCTCATTTCCCCATTCGCCGCTTCCTGCTCTCGCTCCTCTCGCGCTCCATGGCGATGGTCGAACTCAAGTCACATGCGCACCGCGACGTGCTCTTCGCGTCCGGATGCGGCCTCGTGGGCTTTGGACTGTTCCCGTATCTGCACGCGCGCTACTACACGTGGTACTACAGCTACATCAGTGACAGTGACAGCAGCAGCTTTGGTGAGTTCGAGCGCGACCTGCACGGCCCGTCTCCGCCGGCATTCGCGGTGTACCCGACAACCAACACGGCGTTCGACCTGGTGACCTGCTCTTTGGGGCTGGCGTTCGCGCTGCTGGGTGTAGGCGTGATGTTCCTGAGCTGCCTCGTGCTTCCGCGCTACTCGACGCGTGTGTGTCTCAAGACCGTCGGCATGCCGCTGTCCGTGGTCGCAATGGGGGCGGCGATACTCGTGTACGGGTTCTACACGGACTCGGACATGGCAAAGGCGTGGCACACGAGCGCGCTGCGGAGCTTCAGTGACGAGGGTCGTGACGGACCACTCGAGAATCAGGTCAACCTGGAGTTCTGTCGCGCGTTCGGCGACCACGTGTGTCTGGACGGCAGTATCCAGGACGCACAAGAGCTCTTCACACAGATTCCAGAATGGCGTACAACAGCAGCAGATACTGACAGTGCTACTGACATCCAGAGTACCTCCGTCTCAAGTATGTGCGGCGACAGCAGCCGTGCTCTGGAAGATTCAAACAAGGCAGGAAATGTGAAGAACACCAACCAGAAGCAGCAGCCTCTGTGTCGTGCCTGTAACAGCATTACGCGCCACCCGTTGAGCCAGCGACCGGACAAGCTCTCGATGATCAAAACCCCTTCGCAAGACGCGATCCACTGGTGCGGCGAGTACCTGACGACCTGGAACGCCGGCGTGAACCTGGACAAGTCCCCGTTCCAGCAGCACCACGAGGAAATCCTGAGCAACTGGGTGGCCCACAATGACGACGGCGACGACTCGCCTGTGTCGCTCACGCTGGCGGTGCGACTGCTCGTGGTGCTCGTCTGGTTCTCGCTGCCGTCGCTCGCGGTCATGACGCGCTGGTACTTTGTGCCGGAGATCGAGGACTGGGACTGGAGCGCCGTTTCATACGCGTAAAGTAGTAGGCTCGACGACACAAGACAACGGCTACCTGAATCTATAGAGTATATAATGCCAATGCAAGTGTAAGATAATAAATAATGGAGAACGCACTCTAAACCGACATGCATTGAATTGTGTAAGATCCACGATGCCATGTTCATTAGCAGACAACACTCAGTCGTCCTTGGAGTACTTGGCCAAATCCGAGACCGCGTACGCGCTTTCCCAGTTCTCGCCATCAAACTTCTCGACTGTGACGTTTCCGAGCATCGCGGGGTCGATGCACGCAATCGTGATCGCGTAAGCGTCCTGGTTGCTGCGTGGGATGTAGAAGGGCTGCACGCCGCACTTCTTGCAGAACATGTGCTTGGCGCGGTGCGTGTTGAACGTGTAAGTCGTGAGGAAGTCGCTGCCGCTGAGCAGGCGGAAGCGCGACTGCGGCACGATCGCGTGCGTGTTCTTCTTCATCTTGCAAATCGAGCAGTTGCAGTCGATCGCCACGAGGTCCTTCGGCGCGTTGAACTCGAACGCCACTTCGCGGCAGTGGCACGCGCCGCGGTGCACGACGAGCGCCGCCGCTGAGGTTTCTTGGGTGACTGGAACTTCGGACGCCATCACTATTGTGTTGATGAGCCTGGGGTGCGTGGTGATGGAGGTGCTGGTGCTCTCTGTGTGGCGAATTAGACTATGAAGCCAGAGGGGGAGTGGTCAACCAGCCCCACACACCCGCGCTCACTCATTACAGTGATCGAGCAGTCATTCCCCACCAGAACACAAATAAATACACATGAGTGAAGGTCAGTAAACCGGTAATTGTGAACACTGACACAAAAATGGTCTCAGCCCAGTGTACTCAATTACCGGTATCTCTATCCAAATCCGAGCCAAAAAGCTGGTCGAGAACACTGACAACTGACTGGCATTCGGGAATCAAGTGATTTCCATTTTCTTATTTTTTGCTACTAATAACCTTGTGGTGTACAGTCGTCCAGCACCAAGTTTATCACAGTTGTAACGAGCGAATTTGAAAGGGTATTTGATCTCAACAGGTTTTTCACTGGATTCGATTCATTGAAAACATCACCTTTTGATGAAATTCAGTATGATTAAAGTCGAAAATTTAATAATGCAAATTCTACGACAAAATGAAAGACATTGTAACGGGCTCAGTCCAACTCGGCTATCGCAAGAACGAAGAGCTGAGTGGATCTGACCCTTGAGGAAGCGTAAAGCAAACGGAACTCGCACAGAAGTGTGAGCCGATGCTTGGGCCAGGAGGTCTTGAGTCTCTCAGCCTTGGAGCTTGGAGACGAGGAAGCGACTTGGACAGAAGAGGAGGCGACTTGAGTGGTGAAAGGTAAATTTGCAACTGATTAGAATGCAGTCCTGGTTCCTGCTACTCCTCCTAATGCACCCGAAGGGCTCCTAGAGGTTTTACTCGTAAAACCTTGTTCCTACATATAAAACCTACGATCCTGATATATATAACCTTGGATACTCTGAGATTCAATCCATAGACCTTGAACTTGAAGTCTGATGGGAAGATTCCTGTGATGTGATTGGCTTGCGCCACTCACATGAACCTGGCTGTCGCGCCGGCCGCGCCGCCAGTCCAGTTCCCAAAGAGCAGGAGCCATCATTCCTCACATGATTACTCGAGTGGTGATTACTTCATAATACGCCAATTGTTTGTGCCGGAATGGTCCATGACATCATCCGATGACGTCACCTGTGCACATAGGTATCGGCGGTATTACTAGTATCCGACTGGTAATAGTCACCCATGGTGCACCGTGAGGTGATGTGTACCACACGCATCTGCCTCCATGTAATGGCCATTGAGAGCCCATTACACCATGTGCTAATCATGCACAGAATGATTGTTTCTGCTTTGGGGAACTGGAATGGTGACGCAGGCGACGTGACACTACCGGTTGAAGTGATAGCGCAAGCCAATCACTTCGTTGGGAATTTTCCACAGAACCTCAAGTTCAAAGTCCTATGGGTTGAACCTCAGTGTTCCCAACGTTTTATATACTTCCTCTGTTCCGAAAATAAATGTGCAGTTTGGTTTTATGTGGCACACAATAACGAGGTGAAATTGCCTGATTGGCTGAAAATTATTGTATGTGAGTGGCTATAAAACGTTGGCTGGATGCCCCTAATTGCACGCCTCCCGCAAACACAAAATACTCATGGCGCGGTCACTTGGATGTGCCAATCTCTGCTCGAGCGACCGCGTCCGTCTGCTTGCCTTCTTGGCTGCTCGCTCAACGGAGGGCGGTGAGCTCAAGTATGGCGCTGTGAAGGCAGCAAGTAAGGCGTTCGTGTACCACCAAAACACGGTCCGAGCCATGCGGAAAGCTTATCTCAAGCTCGAGCGCGGAAAGGACGAGTGCATGGAGCTCGTTGCTGCTCGAGGCCGCCCGCCCAAGTACACTACCGCCGAGATGATGGAGCGAGTGTCGGCCGTCCCAGCTCGTCAGCGAACGGCGGTGCGTTCTACTGCAGCCGCCGTACAGCTCCCAACGACAACTCTCCAGCGCTACATAGGCAAGGCGCTCCGGCGAGCGACCGTGCATGACAAGCCGGCTTTGAACCAAGAGCAGAAGCTTGCGCGCCTCCGCTTCGCGCTCGTGCTCGTAGAGCGATCGATCGGTAAGTCTTCTTGTCCCAATGTCTGTCTGCGTGTGAAGATGAGAGTCTCACATATGCGCCTCTTATCTGCAAGCCTGCGTGTTCACTATTTTCAAGACATGAGCAACGTGGTGCACGTTGACGAAAAGTGGTTTTATGTCCACAAAGTCTCGTCGACATCCGTCCTCTCTCGTGACGAGCAGCCGCCGCACATCGCATGCGCAAGCAAGCGCTTCATAGCAAAGGTGATGTTCCTTGCCGCGGTCGCTCGGCCACGCTACGACTACGACCGCAAGCGCGGCTTCGACGGCAAGATAGGCATCTTTCCGATCGTCGAGTAGCATACCGCGCAGCGCACGACGGAGAACCAGACGAAGGGCGATATCATCGAGGTACCGCTCTCCGTTGACAAAGGCGTGTACAGCTCCCTGCTTAAAACGAAAGTGATCCCAGCAATCAAGGCGTCCTGGCCAGGTCAGTACATGCTTGTGGGCCCTGGTCGTCTGTGTTAAGCATCTTTAACGTTGTGTTGTTGCAGGTGTGTGCAATAGGACTCTGTGGCTCCAGCAGGACAACGCGTCTTCACACGTGACCGCGGAGGCCGCTGCTCCTGAGGCGAGTGCTGACGGCTGGGACATACGCGTGCGGTGGCAGCCCGCAATGTCCCCTGACATGAACGTCCTAGATCTGGGCCTTTTTAATGCTATTCAGGCAGTACAACACAAGAAACAGGCGTACTCCATCCCTGATCTAATCAAGGCAGTGCAAGAAGCCTTTGATGAGATGGAGGTGAGGACGCTGGAGAAATGCTTTCTCACGTTGCAAGCAGTCATGGAGCAGACAATGCTTGCTGGCGGTGGTAACGATTACGCTTTGCCACGGGTCAAGAGCGTTCACTTTCCAAGCGAGATTTTCCCCTCTGCTTTGGTATGCTCGGATAAAGCTTATTTTAAGACTATTGACACCTTAAATTCTGCGGAATAATGACAAAACTGACGTTTTATTTGGCAAAAATGACCATCATTTGAATTGATTGATTTGGTTGGATAAAAATCACAGCATACGGGAAAAAACCTTAATGCATTCAATGTATCAATACACATAAGCAAAGCCACAGAACGAAATATCGAAATGCCTATTGGAAAGAGGATGATTTTAGCTTTCAGATAGCTAAATTTCGTGCAATATCGCCAAATAGCACACCAGTATGGAAGAATTGAAGTCAATACATCATAAATTGATGCGAAAAACTGGCGTTTTAGTGCTGATCGCCTTCTAATCTGCTGTCTGCAAAATTATGCCTTGTTCAGTCGAACGAGTGCTTTCTATACATGAAACAAGGATGAAAATCCGACCACTGCTCGCCAAGAAAGAG
>JAADVO010000553.1:0-21989 GCA_023335655.1 Globisporangium spiculum | reverse complement strand
TTCTATGAGCTTTTCCAAAGCATGGAGAAAATCCGCCTCGATGCACCTTCAATCCAGCAGCTGGTTGCGTAATACTGTCTTCAGTAATACCTTTCAAAATAAAAACCTTCATTTTACTGATGGTTTTTTTCACATATTTGCTTGGTCACTAATGAGAGGCATGACTGTATGTCAACATATTGAATAATCAATTTTTTCCCAGAAGATGACGGAAATAATCCGGAGCTATTTTAATGAGCGGGCAATGGTGATTGGCCAAAACTGGCATTTGATGATTAGTGTTACGTTTCATTTGCTTAAAAACTGTGATTTCGGGCAGAAAAGCGGCTAAGTTTATGAGCTTTCCGGAACAAAACAACTTATCCTGCATTATGTGATTTTTGGAGTAAACCGAGGTTATACTTTTTTCAAGATTAGATTCGAAACAAGGTTGGGCTAAGAATTACATCAAGTGCTGATTTAAATTACTTACTGAAAAATAAACATGTGTACTGATTTAAGTGATATTTGTGGTTAAGCTTACTGAATTATGGTACCTACCATGCACGGATTTGCTTAACTTTACTTTCTAATTTGATAATCGCCATTTACTTTGTGTAGTCATTATCATTTCCACAATACCTGCGTTTGTTTTCTCCCAAATATGGCCTCATTTACGCTTTTCACAAAGCCACCATTAAGAAAGCCCTCAAAAAGGGGCGACCAGCAAAAAGGGGTTGAGCATTCCAGGGCAAAACAAACGAAAGCACGTGTGTGGAGCTGTCAGCAAGCAGCATGAGTCAACCGCCGCTTGAAGTCATCGGAGGACCAGCGGCTTCCTCAGCGCCGCCGTCAACGACTCCCGCCACAGCGCATACCCACGTCACACAGGTTAATGTAGGCAATCTCGTGTGCGGGTGCTGCCGTCGCAAGACAGGCGAGACGGTCTCCAAGCTCTGCCACGCGTGCGGCGTGCCGCTGCATCCGTCCTGCAGCGACGACGTGGCGGCGCGCGAGTGCCAACTCGCGTACGGCTTCCCCGTGCCCACGGGCTTCTGCTCCAAGCGCTGCTACGAGAGCGACCTGCTGGCACACGGCGGCCACCACCAGCAACAACAACAACATCAACAGCAGCAGCAGCAGTATCAGATGCAACAGCAGGCGCATGAGGCTCAGAAGCGCCTGCCGCACATGCCGAACGAGATCACGGCCGCGCTGACCGTCAAGATCGGCGACGTGGGCAAGACATCGCGCAAGCACCTGTCGGTGACCACGTTCCGCTTCCTGCTCTCCGAGGGCTTCAAGGTGTTCAAGGCCAAGGCCAACACGCGCACCACGCGGGAGCTCCAGCAGCACGCCGCGGCCGAGATTTACGTGCGCGACGACCGCGCGATCTACATCAAGCCCGGCGTGCACTCTAAACAAGCAGAGCTCGTGGAGCTCACGGAAAGGAACTTTGAGGTGCGCATCGCGCGCTCGTACCGCAACTTCCTGAAACGCAAACCTGGCAGCCATAGCAGCTCTGGTGGCCCTGACCAGCCGCACTTTGAGTGCGAGATCCTCACGTACGTGAAGAAAGACACGGCGCGACGCCGCGCGGGAGGTACGACTCTTAAGCAGCAAGTGCCGTCTGCAGTCAAAAGCACGAACCAGATGCACTCGTTCATGGAGTACACGGACCAGCACGCGGTGTCTGCGACAGTGGGATCAATGGGCGATGTGAATACCAGCAGCAGTGGTGGTGGTGTTAGTGATGTGACGATCCCCATGCACGCCGCGTCCATGGCGATGACAATAAGCTCTGTCAACACCGTGGTAGCTGCTCCAGTAGCCCCAGGCGGCGACCTCACCAGCTCAGCAGCAGTAGGAATGGCGTCGATCGCCTCTGGCCTCAAACGCAAGCACTCGCAGACGCTACTCTCCGATCCCAGTGGCGGGATAACAAACTCTGTGTCAGCAGCACCGCAATCGCTCCTGAACCCCCAGCAGCAGCAGCAGAGCGAGTCAGCGTTGGACCCGAACCAGGACCCGTCGTACCGAAGCATCCGCATGATCCTCAATGGCCAGGTCGTGTCTGTGAAAGTGAACGTGCGCGACCTGCTCGCGTGCTTCACCGCGATGCATGCGCCCAACGACAACACCAGCAACAACAATCTCAGCAATGTCAGCAACAGTGGGGTTGCCCACATGCAGGACCTCTGAGGCTTTTCGACTGATGTGTGAGATGCAATATTTAGGATTCTATTGTATACTTGGGCTTAGCAAACTTCTTCTTCGTGTTGTCTTTCTTCGTGTCTCTTCGTCTACAGTTGGTACTCATGCGGGTGTAGTTGTTGATTCTTGTTTGTCGTATACAGGTAGGTAATTCGGGAGGAAAATATCGCACAAAATGGGTGGTGGAGCGCCACCCTTAATGAATGGCAAATGCAGCAAAAATACACACACACACAGCACGCCAGGCGCTCTCAAAAATCTCCACCGGAGGACGACTCGTACCCGGCAGACCAGGACGACGTGTCGCGTCGCGGCTGCGGAGGTGGTCGCGCACCGCGCTTCGCCGCGTCCTCCATGCTCTTCATGTACCGGAACTGGTGGGCTTGTGCCTGTGGGTTCCCATGGTACATGCTCGGCCCCGGCACTTGCTGGTGGTGCGCGTGCTGAGGCAGCGGCATGTGCGGTGGCTGCGGCATGTGCTGTTGCTGTTGTTGGAGGTGGTGCTGGTACGAGAACTGGTGGTGCGGAAGAGCCAGCTGGTGCGGCGGCGGCGGCGGGAACGCGGGGCTTCCATGCTGAAGCTGCTGCTGGCCGGGAGGCTGCTGGGGTGGCTGCACTGGTAACTGCTGGTGCAGCTGTTGCTGTTGCTGCTGTTGAGGGAACTGGGGCTGGAACTGCTGCTGGTACTGGTGCTGGTGCTGGAGCTGCTTGTCCAGAGTCAGTCCTGGAGGTCCCGACGGCAGCGGCGCCACGGAGCCCACGGAGCTCACCGAGCCTGGACCGGACGGGTAGTCACTGCCGCTACCACCGCCGCCCACTCCTCCTCCGAGCTTGGCCGACCACTCCATCGTGTTGCTCTCCACGGTGCGCAGATCACTCTCGCCGTGCGCAAAGCGGCACTCGTCCTTGGTGTAGTTGCAGCATCCTTTCAGATAGTAGTAGCACAATTCCGTCTTGTAGCTCTGCAGACGAGGCGCTGCGGCGGGCAGAGACGCGTTCGAGGTCAGCACTGCGAGCCCATCGCGCAAGTCGCTCTCTCCGTGCGCGAGCGGACAGTCGCGGCGAGACTTGGGGCAAATACCTTCTAGGTACAGCGGACACATGCGGGACTTGAAGCCAGAGCTGGATGTGTGCTTTGCGGTGTTCGAGCGCACGAGATCGCTCTCTCCGTGCGCGAACGAACACGTGCGTCGCGTCTTGTTGCACTTTCCCTGCAGGTAGTACATGCACATCTCGGTCTTCCAGTTGCTCGACGCGCCGCCGGAGCCTCCTCCTCCTCCTCCAGAGCCACCGCCACCGCCGCCACTGCTGCCTCCCTGCCCTCCAGTTGGTCCTCCGGTTGGTCCTCCCTGGTTAGCTGAGCTGGAGCCCGAGCGGTGCAGCGCCGCTTTGTGTCCTGGCACCATGGGCGACTCGGACGAGGACGCCGTACTGCCCGGATTGAAGCTCGGGTGGCTGTGCAGAATCTTCTCGATCGCCAGCGACGCCTGACCGGACGACTCCTTCAGCGTGGTCTCCAGCTGCTCAACTGGGATCGAGTCAAAGAGCTCAGCCATGAGCGACAATGTGATCGGCGACACAGCATTCGCAGCTGCTCGGCTGCCAATGGGTGAAGAGATCCCACTCTCACTCTGCTGCTTGATTACTGAAGAAGAAGTAGCGTCTCCTTCAAGGATGTGGTCCACCTGGTTGTCCTCCTCGTGTGGACTTTTCTTCAGCTCCTTGATGGAGGACACTTTGGCACGGCAACGAGGACACGTCAAGTCGTGGCGCGTAAGCATGCTGGCTTCGCAGCTCGCGCAGAGTCGATGGCCGCACGGCACGCACTCGCTCACGGGGTTCTGCTTGCACTGGTTGCACGGCGGCTCCGAAAGTGAGAACGTCTCGAGTCCTTCTTTGATCTCGGCTTCGAAAGTGAGACGGTCGTCCTTTCTGCTGAACGACCGACTACTGCTCGACGCTCGCGAGGACGGCGTGATCTGTGGCGAGTCCAAAAGCGACGACGGCAGGAACTGGCCCATGAGGCTGTTGCGCAGCGGCTGCAGTCCACCGCCGACGCTCGACATGGGCGACGGCGGCTCGTCATCGTTGCTCGAGCCCTCAGCAGCTCGTGACGAGTGGTAGAAGCTCGTGAACGAGAGCAAGTTAGAGCCCGCAGTCGCACTTGAGCCGGGAGTCTTTCCCGGAGAGCTCCATGGGTCATCTTCGTCCAGGTTGTTGTTGATATCTTGTTGCGAGGACGATCGCGCAGCTGCAATAGCAGAGCTCTCATCACCCGCATCCAGCTTCGCGCGCGCCTCGGCGACCTCTTTCTTCGAGTCGATATGCGCGAGGCGCTCGTTGATGAGCTCGCGCTTGAGTTTGAGCGCGAACACCGAGTAGAGCGCGAGGCGCTCCTTCGTGAGCTTCTGCTCGGATTGCAGGTCCTCCACGAGCTGCCGCAGCTCTTTCTCCTTCTGGCGCGACGACTGGAGCTCTTGGATGATCAGACGCACGTCCGACGGGATGGTTGGCTGTGCTTGGTTGTCATTCTTGTCTGCGTTTCGCGCAACTTGTTCGCCTTTCTCCAACTGGACAAGATTGGCACAAGAAAGAAAAACGAATCAGCAAAAGTCAGGATGTGTTTGCTCGCATAAGCAACTTGTTGCGAACAAAACCAAATGCAAGCAAGCAATTCAAACTAAATTAACACAAACCTGAGCAAGTGAAGTAGCCGCGATGCCGTACTCGAGTCCAATGTCCGAGACCACCTGCGATTCACGTTTGCAATTTCCACGCAAAGACGTTAGCAAATTATTATTTTTTCCTACACACAGACAACGCAACAGGGCAAGTGAGCAACCCAAACGCGCAAGTTGCTTGCTACTTGCGTTGCACTTTTTGAAGGAGATACAGACAGTGCAACAACACGCACACTCACAAGCCACACACACTCCATCAACAGCACACAAAACACACACACATGCAGGCAGGCAGGTAGTACAAAATGACAGTACATGACGTGCAGCACCATCTATCCCAAGCACAAGACGCACCTTGGTGAGCGACTGCTGGAAACCGCGACTGATCTCCTCGGCCACGTGCAGCAGGAACTCGGCCGATGGCGGCGCGGCTGCTGCGGTCGAGGATGCCGGGGCCTTTTCCTCGTCTGCGTCAGCGGCGCTGGCGCTGCTGCTGGTGGAGCTCATGCGCTGCTGCTGGTGGTAGTGGTGGTGTGCGTGCTCTTGCTCGTGTAGAAAGAGACTGTCTGCGGTGTCGCTGCTGCTGCTGCTTCGGCGAGACGGCGGTGACTCCATCCCCTTCTGTGGCAGCGTAGCGTAGTACTCTCTCTCTCTCTCTCTCTCTGGGTCCTGCCTGTAGTTGCAGTCAGTCGAGAGGAGCCAAGTGCGCAATGTGGCAGGCAGCGTGTATCCGCTCGCAGGTTAATAGATTTGGGAGTGGGGGGTGGACGATGGCTCTTCTGCCGCGGCCCCGGGCAGAACGCTCTTTTCGTTCGGAGTTTGTTTTCTCTGCCTCTCGGGTCTCAGAGACTGATCCTGACTGCCTGCGGCTGGCTGGGGCTGACCGACCCCACAAACAACTGGCTAACTGACTGGCCGGCCCAGTGTCCGTCCGTCCGCCCGCAGTGTGGAGAAAGAAAAGAAGGACTGGAAGAGGGGGACGGGCTGGACTGCTGTTGTTGTGATGCAGCAACCCTCACTCACCAAAGCGGCCGCACACACACCATCCTGCCCAGCATTCACTTGTTTGGCGAGTCCTGTCGCCCATTAGCCATTGGATTAGATTAGGTTAGCTCATGCAGGTTTGTGTGTGTTGTGAGAGAGAAAATCTTGGAAATATCACTTGTCGCAGGTAAAATCCATTGCCGTTTTTAGAGGAACTGCGAGCCAATCGGAGAAGGAGTGGAAACGAGACATGTCATCGCTTTAGCAAGGGTATCCGTTCTAGAGGGCTTCTCAGTCCCACCGCATTGTTGTAGTAGTGAAATTTTTTCGCGATGGTGGTTTGTCTGAACCCTGAATCCCTGGGGTTGAGATGTTGATGTTGTGTTTGATAGGAGGACAATCCCCCCCCCCGCATATCCACCCACTTGCTTCGCTGGCCCCTTTCCACCCACTTGGGTCCGTCCAACCAGGATGAGGACGTGAGAAAAAAAGCCCATGCTAAGGGCGAAAAAAGACTCGGAAAGGAATTTCACGGGTTGTGTGTGTGTTTGTGTGTGCATGTAGTGTGTGTTTGGGAGAGAAGGCGCTTTTGAGCATACTGGACACCAGTCAGAATCAAGAATGGCAATCGAAGCTGCTTGCTTCGAATAAACAAAATAGCGATTTACTTTTTTAAACAGTAACCCCCAATACGGACAAGTGTCTGTACGTGGCGATCAAGGTTGCTGGGTACTGGCTCTTTTTGGTGGAAGAGGAGGATGGAGAGGACGAGTGCGTACGTAGATGTTATGCTAGTACTGCTGCTACTGCTACTGGCGTACATGGCGTTCGCGTCCTGTTCGGACCATGTTCGTGGCGGCTTCCTGCCGTCCTAATGACCATCCTCTCCCACTAAATATCGAAAAGCACTGACCAACAAGTTGTTGTATGCAAAGCCTGGCCGCATACGGACAGGAGACCAACCACACGCGGCCAGGACACATTGAACACATCGAGAACAAATCCGCATAAGCAACCAAATGGTTCTCAACCACATGATGGGAGAAGGCTTGCTGCTGTTTACGTATTCGGAGCCGCTGACGCACGCACCCCGCCTCTGCCCTGGGCGGACCATAATTTAGCTGGCGACAGCGTGCAGGTCGCTTGTTGCACTTGCACATGCACATTCGCAGTGTTATTTTTAGAAGTTTTGGTAACCAAAAAGCAGAACAACCAAAAATACATCTATCAACGCGAACGTATTTAGAAAATCGAAGCTCTGGTTGATTGGCTGCTGTGTGTGCGACTCCCATCATGAAATCATGAAAAATGGCATGAAGATACCCCTCAACCAGCAGAAAAAGAACGAAAGAGCAAAAATAGAAACATGGAACGACCGCACGCGCGTCGCTTCGCGGGAAATGGCTTCACTTCGAAAGAAATCAGAACTGAGCCGAGATACACTTTTGGGGAGGGATAAAAATAGACAAAGGATGTTGTCGTTTCTGATATCCAGACCTTCCTTTGTTTGACTTTTTTGAAAATTTCAGACATCAGTGGCCTTCAAGACCACACACTTCTTGCACGTCTTTACATGGATGGTGGTGGACAGTACCCGTCATTTGGACCCCCCCCCACACACACACAGCACAGTACAGCACAGCGGTCGGTCCTGTTGTTCAGATTCAACAGGCAAGTGTGATGATATCTTTGCAGCGTTGCGCGGATTGTCTCTGGAGCGTCGCAGTTTTTTTCTGGGATCTTTGATCTCTTTCTCTCCTTCTCTTCAACCTTCACTTTTGTTCTTTTGTTGAAGATCGATCATCAGCGGAGCCGTCGACTACACTTTTTGTGACTTTTGTGGCTGGATCGTGGGACGTGGGATGGCTGCAGAGGTTGCCACTTGGCGCGGGTGTCCGCCCTGTCTGTCCGATTTGAAGACGGTCCCCATTCCATGACTGGTGGAGAAGCCGCGCCACAGTTTCCATTCAGTTCAGTAGGCGCGCCCGTTGGTTGATCCACCCCATCAGGGCGACTCTTCTGGGCGACCCGCGTTCAAGGAAGGCCTACCTTCTTTACATCTTGCGGTCAAGTGGCATCCAATGACTGACCAAGCCGCCTGCGTCTGGAAAGATTGGGGAATCTGTGTCAGGCTTGTTTGTTTGTTGTGTGGTCAGGCACTTTTGCGAGATGTGTGACAACCGGAGCGTGTACCATATATCGATCTGTCGATATCGGAACGGTTTCATTCTGATTTGCAGAATGCATGGAGCGTGCGTCTAACACCACCGAGCAACGCGTTTGACAAGCAACCAGCCAACGTACCAACTCAACTCGCACTGACTGGATTTTACAACCCCCGTCCCGTTTGACTGAGGTCTCCGTCATTGACCATGTCACGCAGAAAGTGACACACAGCGGTTGTGCATTTTTGTTTTGTCTGGTTCTTGAGGTTATCAGCTCGTATTTGTTTGTATACACTCAAACAACGACAACTCGGCATGTGCACAGGGCTCCGAACATTGACAGTGGAGTCACTCACAGTCACAGCACGCGTCGACTGACTGTGCATGATGAGTACGCTACTTTTCTATGAGTCGTACTGCTGTTTTCGTGTGCGCGATCAGTTCAATTCTGTCAAAACCGTAGGGTTTTCGAGCAACTATATTAAAGTAAACGCGCCATGCACGGCAAGTCTGTTCCGCTTACTCAGTTCTCTTTTTCAGCCACAGCCAGCAATGGCACGAGCATGAGCACAAGCACGGTGCAAAGAGCTCGAAAGGGTGTAATGTATGGTACAGTCTCTAGGATCTTCTCTGCTTTATGATTGCTGTCTGATAGATGTTGGTTATGGCGCAAACACATATTTAACATTTGCGCGTGTTCACTCTTGTTGCAACACGACAGCCACCTGATGCTGTTACAAACTGAAAAAAACTGAAGCTCACATTTCATCTCATTTTGGCCCCCAAAGTGAAAGTGAAGCCGACCAGCAAGCAAGCAGCGTTCTCGAAGCAGATCCGCCACCAGCGCCTCCGTCCTTCGCGCGCCTTCCACTTGCAGCCACAGCGACGCCACTACCCATCTACTCCATTCGTCCGCTCTCCCCGTCGAAGCGATGCCGCAGTCCGTGACCGTCTTCTACGGCTCGCAGACCGGGGCGTCCGAGTCCATCGCGCAGGTACGATTTGTGTGTGTGCTGCGCTCGTCTTCTGTCACTCCCACTCTGTCTGGCTGTATGTATGGAGAAGAACCAATGCGATAGACAATGCAAATTCTAACGCACGTGCATATGTCTGCCTCTATCACTGTGTGTATTCATTGTAAACAGCGGTTCTACGAAGAAGCGCTCGAGCGCCAATATGAAGCGGAGTTGCTCCCACTCAACGAGTTCCAGAACGTAAGTTGACTGGTCTGACTTGACTCTACCGACCGTATTGGCAATCATTGTGCTGACGGTGTTTGTACTGCTGTTCTTCACTACCTAATGATGATTGTATGATCTACAGTCGAAAGTGGCGGAGACCCCCGGTCACCATGTGATCATCGTGTGCTCGACGACGGGCAATGGCGAGCCGCCAGACAACGCGGGCAAGTTCTGGCGCTATGTCAAGCGTCGCACGCAGCCGAAGGAAATGCTCGCAAACTTGCGCTTCACGGTGCTCGGTCTTGGCGACACCAACTACGACAAGTTCTGGTACGTCGTGGGCGATTTGTAGTTGTTGTTGCTATTCGAATAGACATGAATCTGCGGTACTAACAGCTGCTTGCGCCTTGCTTGTTTACAGCTACATGGGCAAGAGCATCGACAAACGCTTTACGGAATTAGGCGCACAGCGCTTCTATGACATGTGTACGACTCTATCACGACGAGCTTGACGCAAATTCTTCTCTCCATTCATTCTCTGACGTATCTTGGGTGTGCAATTTCTAATCGTGCAGGTGCCGCTGATGAAGCCCTCGGTCTTGAAGACAGCGTTGAGCCTTGGGCTGACAGCCTCTGGGCTGCTTTTGACAAGTCCACTGGCGCTGGTGACGCATCAACCGAAACTAGCTCTGATGGAGACGCGGAGGTCGACACGAGCGGCAGCGCGCAGGGCTCTGAGCAAGAGCAGGAAGAGGAGCCAGTGAAGACTCCGTACTTGCCAGTGAATCTGATCTCGTATGAAGCGATGTTTGGACCGCTTTTTGGTCCCACGGAAGCCCCTGAAGACATCCCAAAATTGCCGTCAACAATGTTCTCTGTGCGCTTCCTGGATGAAGCTGAAGCAGCGACTTCATCTGCCGCGACTGCCAAGGAAGACGGCGTCACTGCGACTGAGTACAGCTCCACGCATCCATTCAAAGCGTCCATCGTTGCCGCAAAGTACTTGACTGCCAGTCACTCGGAGCGCAAGGTGCTCGGTTTGGACGTTGACATCAAGGGCTCGGGCATCAAGTACACTCCCGGTGACTCGATTGGCATCAAGTGTCCAAACCGTGCTGAAGATGTCGATGCGTTGCTTGCTCGCTTGGAGATCAGCGGAGATAAGCTGTTTTGCATTGAGGCAGCGCCGACTACCGGTCGAGTCGCTCGACGCCCTGCCGCCAAGTCGGGTGCTTCGGATCGATTCCCGACGCCATGCTCTGTTCGCGACGCCTTTTTGTACTATGTTGATATCCTGAGCTCGCCAAAGAAGGCGGCGTTGCGCGCGCTTGCTACGTACTGCTTGGATGAAGAAGAGCGCGCTCGTCTTTTGGTGCTCAGCAGCAAGTCTGGCGCTGCCAAGTACAAGGTATGTGTTGCGCACTCTTCGGTCGTAAGGCTTGGAACCTGTCTTTCGTAATGTTTTGCTAACCTCGCACTTGCACTTGCACACGATGTACCATCGCTTTTACAGGAATTTATTACCGAACAGCAACTCAATTTCGTCGAGTTGCTCCACCTTTTCCCGTCTTGCAGCCCACCTCTCGACCACTTGCTGAGCCTGTTGCCCCAGTTGATGCCGCGATACTACTCCATCGCATCGTCTCCACTGGCAAATCCAGACGAGTTGTCGATTGCCATGACAGTCGTTGAGAGCTCGGTTGGACCGAACGGAATTCACCGTCTTGGCCTTTGCACCAACTGGCTGGACAGCATTGCTCAGCCACTCCTCGTCGCACCAAAACCTGCTGACGCCCCGGCTTTGACAATCCCGATCTTCTTGCGTCCCACTCGTGACTTCTTGCTCCCAGCTAGCCACCAGTGGCCGCTATTGCTCATTGGACCTGGCACGGGTGTCGCCCCCTTCATAGGTTTCTTGCAGCACCGCTACTACGAAGTAAGCTTCGTGTTAGTGTGCTAAAGTATATCGTCGAAGCGAATTATACCGGGGCTAATCTTTTTATCGCTCTTCGTGCCATAGGTAAAAAACCATTTGCAGCAAGCCTCGGACGTCTGCTCGGGGGTCTGGAGAGGTGGAATGGACCTCGACTTGGAAGAAGACGCCGAATACACCAAATCCCCTGCCATTGCTGAGTCGAAGGGCAACTTCCTGTTCTTTGGCAACCGCCGCCGAAGCGAAGACTGGATTTTCCAGAAGGAGATGGAAGAGTTTGTCGCGAACGGCACCATTCGCCAGCTCTTCACTGCGTTTTCTCGCGATCAAGAAGAAAAGCACTACGTGCAGCGCGATATTCGCACCAACGGCAAACTGGTCGCTGAGTTGTTGCTCGAGGCTGGTGGGTATGTGTACGTCTGTGGCGACGGAGTGCAGATGGCTCGCGATGTCCACGAAGCCCTTCGCGACGTTCTCCAAGAGCACGGCAACCTATCGAAAGAAGCGGCTGAGGAACAATTGAGCGCGCTTGCCTCTCGTCAGCGATATGTTCGCGACATCTGGGGCTAACTTGTCGCTTGCCTCGAACGAAGAAGCCCGCCATCAGCGCTGGAGCTGATGCCTGTCCTTGTCTTGGTTGCAAGGACTTCGCAGGTGCGTCTGCGTATGCTTTTGGTTCCTCCCCCGCTTTATATTTTGTGTGTATTTGGATTATCATTTTGGTAATTTGAGGTAAAGCGCAAGAGAGACTAATAAATATGATCAGGTGTATCCATTCATCCATCCATCTATGACCACCACCACCACTACCAAGATCCCCCCTCCCCTACTCAGTTGTGAACTCCCATCATTTCGTGAATCTGTGTTGTGCTCAAGCTTGAACAGGGAAAAACCTACCAAGACTCGTAGATCGGACTTTCTCGGCCGTTGACTTGGTGGGCTGTCGTTTCGGATTTTCTCAATCTTGAAGACTGAAGACATCAGTCAGTACGGAGTCGTCGTTTCAAGCACTCGCCAATAAAAGCTGAGATTTGGTTTCTGCAGCACGCGTTCAATCTGAAAGAAACGCAGGGAAGGAAGAGCGACTGAGTGATAGCGGAGACTAAGCAGCAACAAGAGCACCATGGAGCACGAAGAGCGCGTTGTAGAGTACTTTGTGATCGCAACCATGAAGCTTGACGGTAAGCTTATCGTTCTTTGCCATTGTGTCTGTTGGGGAATTCTGCATCAAACTGACGATGGTACTCGTTTGGTGTCTTCTTCGTCCACGTAGATTCCCAAGCGGAATTGGAGTTCACGTATCCAGACGAAGACGAAAGCACTCGAGAGTTTTGCGAAAGTGTGACAATGGTAAGCGTATTTGTCAGTAACAAGCTCATCGTTTGAAGGAGCCGAGAGCAAACCCTCTGATTTGTCGATTGTTCCTGTCCTTTTATACAGTTTCTGTTTCCGCATGCCTTCGGACAAGACTGGGACAAGCGAGGGTTACCTCCGCCGCCCATGCACAACATATTTGCACTCACAGACGTCAATGGCGATCACCTCTACGGTGCCTCGCTTTGCTTTTATGAGACGCTGGTTCTTCCGTCTGATGTGCCGCAGATCAACAACGACGACGAAGACAACAACAACAACAACAACAATGGCAGCCCCACTAGCGTCCAGCATCAAGCGAAATCGATTTGTCTACTGAGCAAACGTCCGTTCTACACCCAGCTACTTCGGTACCTCGAGCAGCTCTTCGTGTTGGGAACTCGCCAGTCACGCGTGAACGCTGGCTTCAGCTCCACTGAGAACGCTGCAATGCGCTGGTTTGGTGTGGAGAAGATGCTGTGCAACATCTTTCACGAAGTGCCTGTGCCGTATCGAGGTCTCGCCGTGCAGCTCACTGCCGCGGACGTCGAAATCGTGCTTGAGCGACCAGTTCTACCCGAGTTCCCGTTTGAAATGGATGCAGAACTCATGACGTACGCGTTCATGATGGTGGACGCCAAGGTGATGCTCCAGCTGTACCATCACGTGCTGCTGGAACACCGCATCCTCATTGTGTGCGCAGACAGCGTGCTGGTCACTGCCATCGCGGAGGCGATCAAGTGTTTGGTGTTCCCCTTGACGTGGCTGCACGTATACATCCCGAACATCCCAGACTCACTCGATCTCAGTACACTCCTCGAAGCACCAGTGCCATTCATTGCGGGGGCGCACACGAGACAGCTCGACCATGTGAAAATCCCTGAGAATGTCGTGAAACTTGAGTTTATCGCAGGGAAGTTCGTGCTCGGCGCGACGGCATCTGAGATCTCTCTCCCCGCGCTACCAGAGGCGTCCCATAGAGTTGCACTGAAGCTCGGGACGATTCGTCTGCCAGATTTTTCGTCACAGAAGCGCGAGTTTCACGCAAAATTATGGGACCGACGCATTCATCTGCAGAAAATGTGCATGTCCACGATGGCGACGACGAGCTCCTCGCAGACCAACAACAGTTCCAGCTCGTCTGGCTCGACCCTCGCCAAGCCGCTCTTTCTCACGAGACCAAACGCCCTGTACAAGAAAGTGATGAAGCTCTTTCTCGAGATCATGGCGGCGCTGCTCCAGGACTACCCTTCGTTTGTCTCGAACGACGGCAACCAAGCAGCGTTCGAAGCGGATAGCTTCATCGAGCGTAAACCAGCAAACGAACGGGTACGATGCTAACCGTGAGAATGCTTCCATGCTCGGAATCTGTTTCTCATCACTCTAAATGTGTTACAGGCATTCTATCGGGAGTTTGTACGCACAGCGCTCTTTCAGTCATTCCTCGCGCAGCACAACGACCACATGAGCGGCAGTTTGCCGCACGATGACGCCATCAAGCTTCATTTCGTGCACCGCCGCCTGCTCAACGACGACGCCAAGGATTTTCGAGGCAGCTTCGCGACAAACTCTGCCAGCAAGACGTTTGTCGCGCATGCGCCGCAGCTTCCTGCTCTCCCGATGCCGAAAAGGAAGAAATCGCTCGTTCTACCGACACGGATGTCAATCAGTGGCGTTCAGAGTATCAAGGGAAGACCTTCAATCTTGCTGGAGCCAGTCAATGTGAGCATTTGCTTCCCTGAGCTCAATGTGAGTGCATTTGGGAGCCCACGCAAAATCGTTTTCCCAACACTCTCGAATGACACAGCGACATCGTCACTAGGGACGTTTCTCAAGACTACTTCGGCGACTGTGAGTATCTTCTCACCTTATTTACCCACGAGTGGTACAACAACGCGCTAACCCCGCTCGATGTTGTTGTGCAATGCGTTAGAAGCAATCGTCGAAAGATCTTGGGATGGAGTGGATGCAGCAGATCATGAAGAGCGTATCGATGCCCACTGTGCCGTTCAAGAAACCAGATTTCATGGCAAACTCGGATCTACCCGCTGCATTCAAGCGATCGCGGACGATCGATCGTATCGGCAAGTCGATCCCATCGTCGCCGTTCTACCGAACGATGACTCAGAAAGCACTTGAGAGCACTAACAGCATCTTTGAAGTCGTGAATCACTTTTCGACTTTGAAACAAGACCCGCAGACTCGAGTTGATCCAGTTGTCAAATCGATTTGGCTCGTCACGACGAGTGCGTGCGCGTGCAAGGACCACGTGGTGGAGCTCACAAAGACGCTCACACAGGTGTTGAGACATCACGAGAAGAACTCAATCCACGCAAGCGACGCTTACTGCCAGCTGATTGATTGCCTGGGTACTTGTGGCCACCCAAGCGAAGCGAAGGCTGTCTTTGAAGAATGCTTAAGCGGGAGCCACTTGATCTCGCTGGAGACGATCGCAAAGCACAAGTACTTCTGGAAGCCCTTCAGCAGTCTCATGCGATGCTACATCGCGAACGGACTCGTACAGCGTGCATTCGACGTGATGGTGCAGGTGAAGGTTGAGGAGGAGCAACATCTGGATCCGTCGTTGGGATCGCTGTGCTTTGGAGCTCAGGTGCTGAGTTCCGAGAACGAAGTGCTGGTCGAGCGCATCTACACAACGTTCAGCTGTGGAAACATTGGCATTTACTTGGCGGCGCGCGACTCTGGTGTTGGGGCGGAGGTCCTTTCGTTTGAGACGGCCAGTGATGAAGATGGAGACAATGACAATGACAACAATGGTGGAGACGAGAATGCCATACAAGAGCCCTCACTGAAACAGCGCGCATTCGACGAAACGAGGAACGCATCAACAATCGTCAAAGAAGGCGACGCGGTAGAGACGATCAACGGCGAGGTGGTGCTTCAGTACCCATTAGCAAGAATTGTCATCTGCTTGAAGCAAGCGTGTCGTCCTGTGACAATCACGTTCTTGAGGGGGTTGCCTAAGATCGAAACCTGTTTGGCTACTATCACCGGCGTGAGCACCAGCAACGAAAGCAGCGTCATCAGCGACCTGACCTCGACCAACTTCCTTCGAGCATGTGGTAGTAGTAGCAGCTTATCCCGAGACGAGCAGCAGTTCCGCCCACGAAAAGATCTGTGCGACCGCTTTGGGCTCCTCCCACAGAAAGGCATTCGCATTTCCACGCTCGCAGACTGCACGAGCTGCGGGGGTCGAGCGTCGCTCTCGGAAATCCAGGAGGGATGGTCTTCATCGGACGCGAATGATTACACGAGCCGCTGCGCAAGCTGCGGTCATCGATACGTACCTCGCCTGTGTGTGATGCTCGGTGTGATGACTGCATTCTACCAACCAGCGCAGGACTCGAATGGTACTGCGCCAGAGATCCACGTCGAGCAGTTTGAGTACCTCTCGATGCTGGTGATCCGCAAAGAACTCGCGAACCTATCGCAGAAGATTCCTTTGACGATGCTCAGCATGGCAGAGCTACGTGAGATAAACCCGCGAATCTACTGGAATATTGTGGTGAAGCTACTCTCGCTCTCGTGTCCATTGGACTTCCTGGATCTCCCAGATATGACCAAGGCAGATAGCGGACCAAGTGTCGAGAAGGCTGCAGACGAGATATTACCAACCGCAAACCATGAAAACGGTCTCGAGAAGAAAAGTGGTCATGGGAAAGGTGAAGTCGGTTCGCTTGACCTTGGCGACAGCGAAATGCACGAGCTTCAGCAGTGTTTTCTGCGAACGCTTCGAAATATCAAGTCCACAAGTGACTCAGCCGATTCGTGGGAGGTTTTGGCGTCGCAGATGCTTGGTCAGTTGGAAAGGCTTGCTCGAGACAACCCGGAAGGTGACACCAGAGTCCCACTGGCCAGTGCTCAAGACGGTGGAGATGCTGACAACAACGATGATGCTCTGACCGATCGCGATGAAGCAGAGGAGCGTCGTAGCTGCCGAACCACGAGTGCTGTGGAATCGGCCAATGGAGCAGAGGATGATGGTGAAGATGGATCAACTGGCAGCGCTGACTTTGATGCGAATATCAAGCCAGTTTTGATCTCTCCATCGTATCCCGAGACGGTGTTGGTTATCGAGAAAGAGCTGTTGCGAATGCCTGAAAGTCCCCGCTTAGCTCCGTTCCAGCGTAAATCACGCGGACGACTACTTTCGTGAAAGAAGTGAGAAGAAATTAATTGGATCCACCTCTATTTGGTTGGCACAATGATCTATTTCCATGTTTAGAATTTCTTCTTTCGTCTCCGGTAGAACCGGCATGAAGGCCATGCAAGAGCGTGACAATGACGCTCTTGCAGCTACTGTGATGTCCCCAAGTCAAGCAGGACAGCGAGTGGTGTGGAACAAGGCGAAGGGCGAGTTCGATCTCCAGCCGATTCGTGACCAACCCTCACAGCGCCAGTCATCTGCGTCCGTGTCTTCCTCTTCCTACGCCACACGCGTAAAGAGTGACGGATTGACGGCTGAACCACTGGATGCAGCGCTGAGCTACTTTGAGACCACCCAGCTCCGATATGAGACGAGTTTCTTCGATTTCCAGCGCACCAAATCCCAGTTGACCCAGCGAATCCTCAGCTCAGACTCACCCATGAAGTATCTGCCTAAACTTCTACGAACTTGGAGCGCTCTGCTCGACTTCTTCAGCGAAAGAGAAGATGCAACGACACCTGCACCAGCAGCAAATCGTCACTATGAGATTTCTCTTTGCGAAGAGCTCTTGGAAATCGCTCAGACCTTCAAGTCGGTGGGGGACATAACAAAGGCACGCGCACGCTTGGGCAAATGCATCGCGCTGGCTCGTCGTCTTGGCCACTCGAGTCAAGAAGAGCCTGCTACTGCTACTGTGTCAAGTGAAGTTGTCTTTGAAAAAACCAAGAAAGCGCTCTTCGAATGTATCGCGTTCCAGGAATCGCTTGCAAACTGCCAGTGCCTGGTGCTGCGAAGCAAGATACCGCCGCAGGTGATGGCGTATTTGGTGCGCGAAATGGAATTATTGAGCTCTCAGGCGCCGTTCTCACTCGAGATTCTGAGGATCAGAACGGATTTGCTATGGCGAACGCGTCAGTACACTGTGATTGTGAACTGCATGTCGGTGAGCTCTTCGCTCGCAGAAATGGACGCGCACCTCACGTTCACGCACGCGCGCGCGCTAGAAAGCCTGGGTTTGTATCAGCAGTCACTCAACGTTGTTGCAAAGTGGCAAGACAACGAGGACTTTTCCACGCTAGCGCAACATCTTCGGACTGGTCCTGTGGAAACCGTCGTTGCTGCGCTCCACTCCCATAAACAGCGACTCGAACTGCTTCTCGAGTGGAAATCCAAGGCTGAACGGCTACAGTGTGACGAGAAGCATCAAGACGCTGTGCACTGCTACTCGGGATGCGTGGATTTGTTGGGGAACGACTGCAACAACAGTGTTAAGGCCTCTTTGCTTTTCAACCGCGCAAACATGACGATGATGGCGATGTCCTTAGCATCAACAAAAGAAGCGGCTCGCCTTCTCTCTTCGGCTATCAGCGACCTGACGCTCAGCCTTAAGTTGAACTCGTCCAATCAGTTGGCGAAACTGCGCTTGGACACCGCGCTGTTGCAGCTAGAGACCGAGAAACTCAAGTCCAGGATCAAATAAGTGACGCTTTCCATTTTCTTTTCAAACAGCAGTCTCTTCAACCAGTCTGAATTGATAGCTGGTTGTTTGTTATCACGGAATCGCCATGTTGCTGTCTATGCCTTTCCTCTATTGTGCGTTCTTTCCATCTTCATCAATGCTCTCTGCTTGACCATCAGAAGCAGCAGATTGTCCAGGAGCAGGTTGCTGCTGGGGCTTGAGCGCGTTGATGTACTGTTGATTGGCCTCGTTGCCCTCACACAGGTTACGCAGCGCCACGAGCGACCATTCTCGCACGAGCGGGTTCGCGTCATCAATGTTGCAGTGGTTCAGGAAGAGCTCCAAGTGGCCGCGCTCGCGCACCATGTCCTGGTGCTCACTGTGGCGAAAGCTCAGGTTCCCCACTGCGCGGATAATCCCCGACCGGTATCCAAAGGGCTCGGCGTCGCTCTCTGAGGAAGCTGAACCACTAGTGTTCGTCGCTTGAGCACCGCCTTTCATACCGAGACGCCGCAGTTGCCACACGCGCTGGAGTTCCTCTAGCAGCGACTCCAGTAGCAGCTGCGCCTGCTCCGTGTGGATCAAGGACGCGAACTGCGTCACTTCGCCGATCGAGTCGAGCAGCAGCAGCTTCGCCTCTTTCTCCAGCTCGATCCACATGAGTTTGCGCACTTCCTCAGCCTCTTCGGGGCGGTCGTCGTCGTTGCGTGTGATCACGTACACCCACGTGTTCTTCAGGAACTCAAAGAGCTCCAGCGACGCCACAGCGCCACTAATATGTGCAGCTGCTACTGCTTCTTGGCGATCGCTTGGCTTCTGGCGACCACTCTCAAAGTGCGACGTCACCCACAGAGTCATCATGCGCAGCAGGATCAGTTGCTCGGGCGTGACCCGCGACCAGAGTTTGCTCAGCATGTGCGCACCCACAGCGTTGTAGAGATCTTTTGTGTACCCAGCTTCAAAAAGCACTCGGAAGAGCAAGCAGATCCACTCAAACGCGGGATCCTGGTCGTTGTGGCTGGTCGGCAGCGGCAGAATAGTTGGCGCAGAGAAGGATCCAGCTGAACCGGAGGCGGGCTTGACGAGACAGCGCTGGAGCACTGTGACCACCAGGTTCCGCGCACAGACCTAAGCATTATTATGACACAGTGTTACTTTTACTATAGCAGCACGAGGACATACCACAGAGCTAAAAACAGTGTTCACATACCAGATCCATTTGGCGCTGTGCGACTTCTTCCAACATGCTCGCTTGCTGCGAGTTGACGCAGTTCAGAGCCAACGCCACCGCGAACGCGACGATCTTGCGATGCTCCTGGCACTCCACCAGCACTTTCTACAGTTTCAATACAAGCACACACACAAAGTTAGAGCGCTTCTCAACTGACAATCCAGTACAGGAGCTCAGGGGCAATGAGGTCCATAACCAGAGTGGCATATACCTGGAAATGGTCTGGGAAGAACATTTCCCACACAATCGCTTGGTTCTGCTCGTTCCCAGCCACGCAGTTGACGAGGAATTGCAGAGCCACTTGCGACAGGAGCACGATCGAGCTGTTGGAAGTTTTGAAGAATTGCAGCGAGGCGACATCGTCAACAGCTAGTCCATTTACCATCATCAACTAGGCAGCCCACATATTGTCGGTGTCACATACGCTTTCACAGCATCCTCTTCGGCATCCACCCACTCGCAGCAGCCGATCACAATCGTGTGCGCCTACAGTAACATCATCAAAGAAAAAAGAGGTTACAATCTGCAAGCCAACAGTAACAAGAGTGCATAGGAAAGTAGAACCCACCTGCTGGACCACTCTCGTGGCTCTGCAAGCCGCTTGGTTCGCCTTGCACGCCGCGCACGCATTGCGCAGCAAACGAAACGCAGACGTCGCAATGACGACGTGCTTGGCAACCTCCGCGGCGTCTCGCACTTCCACACTCGTCGGCGTGAACTCGCCGGTGTCCAGTCCGTTCTGCGCCTGCGCTCGGCTCACTCGGATCGTGTACCCAAGTCCATCGTCGTCATCCTCATCGACACCATTGGCGTCACCACCACTGCTGATGTTAGCGGCACCGCTCTCTTGACCCTCGTTGCTGCCGTTGCTGACGACTACGATGTGCTGCTTCAGTGCCGTGAGCGCGTCGTCGAGAGCGCTTTCCACGCGCAGCCACACGTCCGCCGAGTGTGCGAGCGATTGCCTGCAATGCAACACCACGAGATAGAGGGAGACATTGAAAGCATAAGCATAAGGAGATTTCCACGAGAGTTGCCGTTAGACATTCGAACGCAGTCGCATACCGGAACGCATCGCTGCGGCACTGTGCCGCGAGCGCTTCAAAGTCCTCGTTCATTGTCGCTGGTGTGATTTTGATTGTCTTATTGTTCGTGTGATTTGAGCTCTTTCACCAGTTATTGAGGAGCTACTATTAGAGGCGTAGTAACAATCTTGACTCGCTGATTGCGCTGGTGGTGAATAGAAGACCGCGTTCAAATAGAAAACCCGAGCCAATAAGCTCGCTTGCACACGAAACGAATCGACGCGGTGTTGTTAATGTACCAGTATCAGCACTTGCATGCCATGCATGCCATGTGTTGTGACTGACTGCGGCCTGTGGTTGACCATTTTGAAATGGAGCGAAACGCAATGCGTTGTCGCTGGGAGTTCAGCAATGAACACAAGACTTTTCAGCTCGTGGAAGCTTACGAACTTGGAAGTGGTTTCAAGGTTTTCAACCCCCGCTTCCACTTTTTTTCACTTGCAATCTGTATGGGTGAGCGAGAGATGCACAATCGCCTTAAACCAGCTTGTTTATGTGTGCAGTCTTTGGCGAAATCACTTGCAGTTTTGTAACTGGAGTTCAAGAGTTCAAGAAAGCGATCGATGGCGACAGAACGATGGTAAGGTGATCAGCGAACATGCGAGAGCAATCCACTCTCTGTCGAGACAGAGAGTAGGTATAGCCCTGGCATGCTCGTCCGATCACAATTCCAAAGCTTTGGCTGAAATGGCCGCAATTCAATGAAAATTGCACCCCATTGACAAGCAATTTCTGTTGAAATTGGACCCACATTTAGGTACCACATTTAAGACTATTTGCATTTTTTTACCTCTTCAAGATACATACTTACCCTCTCCTTGAAACAGAGTTGCACTAGAGGAGCAGCATACTCAAGGTGATTGGCTGGCGAAACGACGTTTCGTCAACCCCTTCTGTTCCCTACCCCCACGATCATTTTTGCTCGATTTTCAACCAGCGCGTGCGGTTTCTTGTCCGAGCATACAAATTCCAAGTGTACCACCGCCGACCCTTTTGAATTTTGAAATCCAGTCAGGTCGAGGGGGTTGGACAGCCGCATACAAACGCTCATACAAACCGCAGTCCACCTGCTTTTTCATCCCAGAGCGAGTGAGTGAGTGGTCCCAGAGCGAGTGAGTGAGTGGTCCCAGAGCGAGCTGAGAAACTGGACGGAAAGAAGAACAAAGAAAAGCGCACACGTGAAAAGCGTACACGTCGCCCCTCCCAGGTATTTGCCTCCCGCCAGCCGCCTCTCTCTCGGGTTTCGTATGCTGGACACGACGCCTCCAGATTGCAGGCGAAAAGCGTCATCTCGCCTCGTTGGCGCCCCCCTCGGCCACTGACTTGAAATTTGTATGCTGGCGGCCACGACGACGTTGTTCTCGCACATTCTTTTGAGAGAGAGAGAGCAAGTGGGTGGGCGGACAAGATTTTTCCATTTTCATTTCCAGTTTCGCGCTCAAGCCCCCAAGACTCAAGCCTCCAAGACTCAAGAAAGACAAGTAACAAGAAGACAAGATGGCCCGTACCAAGCAGACCGCGCGCAAGTCCACCGGCGGCAAGGCGCCCCGCAAGCA
>JAADVO010000552.1:0-22028 GCA_023335655.1 Globisporangium spiculum | reverse complement strand
GTGTTGATCAACATACGGAAAGCACCGCCGTAAAGCGTTTTTTAATTGGATCATTCTGACAAATTTTGCACCTCAAAAGTCTACTATTGGTTAAAATTCCGCCAAGAAGTGGGTGTCCTTATAGCACTGGCTAACACTGTAACACATGCATCAATGCGCTTTCTCGCAAGCTACAGCCACAAGCCACTACAAGCTTTTCTGTGCGTCGCTTGTGTGGCTCACATGCTGACGCAGAAAACGGACGCATCTCGTCACCGATCCAAAACCAATCCAACCCAAACTCTCCCCCTCAACTCAACTCACAACGCAAGGCACGCGAGAGAAGCACTCGATCGTCAGGCACGCCGAACACCTCAGCCTCAGCAGCAGCAGCAAGCGACCACCGCAGTACCTTACGCTTCAACAAAGAGCAGCAGCAGCAGCAGATCAGTCACCATGGGCATCCCGCGCTTCTATCGCTACATGTCGGAGCGCTACCCGCTGATCAACCAGCCGATCTCGGACGTGTCGCTGCTTCCGGAGTTCGACGCGTTCTACCTGGACATGAACGGCATCATCCACAACTGCACGCACTCGGACGGCGGCGACAGCGACGCACTCTCCTCGTTAGGGCTCGCGGCGCAGCTGCACAACATCTTCACGTACATGGACCGGCTCATCACGCACATCATCAAGCCCAAGCAGCTCGTGTATATCGCGATCGACGGCGTCGCGCCGCGCGCCAAGCTCAACCAGCAGCGCTCGCGTCGTTTCCGTGCGGGACTCGACCGCCAGGAGGCGCTAGAGAAGGAGAAGTACCTGCAGATCAAGCTAGAGGACGAGAAGAACGGTAACCGTGGCGCGGTCGAGGCGAAGGACAAGTTCGACTCGAACTGCATCACGCCCGGCACCGAGTTCCTCGAGCACCTCTCGCACCACTTGGTCTACTTTGTGCGCCAGAAGATGAAGACCGACCCGCTCTGGGCACGCCTTGAAGTGTTCTTCTCTGGAAGCGAAGTACCTGGCGAAGGCGAGCACAAGATCGTGGAGTTCATCCGCCACCGCAAGATGATGCCCGGCTACGGCGCGAACGTGCGTCACTGCATGTACGGCAGTGACGCCGACCTCATGCTGCTCGGACCTATGACCCATGAGCCGCACTTCACGCTCGTGCGTGAGGTTGTGGTCTGGGGCAGCCACAAGGTGAAGGTCCAAGCCAAGCAGATCGAGGAGCAACAGTGGCAGCTCGTGCACCTGAGTCTCTTCCGCGAGTACCTCATGATGGAGATGCGCGTCGTGGCGCCGCTGGACGGTGAGCGCATGCTCGACGACTTCATCCTACTCACGTTCCTGCTCGGCAACGATTTCATTCCGCACAGTCCGACGCTCGAGATCAGCGAAGACGCCATCCCGCTGCTCTTGCAGGTGTATAGGGAGTTATTGGAGAAGCACCAGGGACAGTACTTGACTGAGAACGGCAAACTGGTCAACATTGAGCTCTTGCAAGAGCTCTTCCACGTGATCGGCAGCCAGGAAGAGGACATTCTGACCAACCGCGCGATCGAAGAGAGCAAGAAGAAGCACCGCGGCGGCCCGCGAGGTGGACGTAATGAGCGCCCGATCACCACGCACGACGTGAACGAGGATCTCGTGCAGAACGCGATCCTGGCATTGAATGACAGCGACGACGAAGATCGTCCACCGCCATTGCTGGACGATGAAGACGAAGACGAAGATGAAGACGAAAAGGAGAAAGCGCTGCTGGAGGCGCTGGACGGTGAGCTGGAGACCAAGCTGGCGCTAGAGGTCGAAGAGGAAGAGCACCAGCTCTTTGCGGAGCTTTCGGGCAGCCAGAGCTTCCAGGACACCAAGTGGGCGTACTACGAGCGCAAGTTCAAGCTCACGCGCGGTGACGGCAACGCACATAACAAGGGGCTGGAGGAGATCAAGAAGCACTACGTGGAGGCACTCATGTGGTGTATCGCGTACTACTTCCAGGGCCCGCCGTCCTGGTCCTGGTTCTACCCGTACCACTACGCGCCGATGGTGTCGGACCTGACCAACATCAGCGAGATCGCCGCGAAGATTAAGTTCAACAACGACCCCGAGACCGACGGCCCGCTGCTGCCATTTGAGCAGCTCATGTCCAACCTGCCGGCGTCCAGCGCACACCTCGTGCCAGAGCCGTACCGGTTCCTCATGGTCTCACCGTTATCGCCGATCAAGCATTTCTACCCGGAGACGTTCGACATCGACATGGAGGGCAAGAAGAACTCGTGGGAGGGCGTGAACATCCTACCGTTCATCGACGTGACGCTGCTGAAGCAAGCGATCGCACAGTACTGTCCTGACAGCCGTCTGACGCAGTCCGAGCGACGACGTAACACGCTCAAGATGCGTCCGCTACGTATCGTGCTCGACCTGGGCGTCGTGGATACGCTCCCGTCTTCGCTGCCGGGTGTGCCTGGGTTCCCAGACATCCCCATGTGCAACACGCGCGTTGAGGACTTTACGCTGCCGCCCATCACTGTGCATGGTGGTCAGTTCCAGAGTCGTCTGATGGACGGCGTAACATTGCCGCTCGCGGGGTTCCCGTCGCTGTACACTGTGCCGTTGGAAGCGGTTCGCATCGACCACGTACGCTTGAACTGCTTTGGCATGGCGTCGAGGAAGGCGACGTTCATCCTCCAGGTGGGACCGACCAGCGTTACCGAATCCGGAGCTTCTGTTGTGCCGCCGCAGAATCTGATCTCAAAGACCGTATTGGTGAACTGGCCAAACCTCCACGAAGCGCTGGTCGTCGGTGTCAGCAGCCTCGCTGGCGAGTACCGTCGCAAAAAGAACGCCAAGGGCAAGAAAGAAGTCGTGTTCACGCCGTACGAGAACGACGAGAAGACCTCGTGGGCGTACTACGCGCAGAGCGAAGTGGTCAAGCTGCTCTCGGGACGAGGCTCACCGGGCAGCGGAGGCATTGATCTGGGGAAATCAGGGATCTCGACGGTACTGCACGTTCTCCCGCTGCAAGGTATGGTGTCGAACCCGCTCACTGGCGCCATCGAGAAGAAGTTTGGCGACGTGGAAGCGCTCGTGCCGTACCAGCTCGCTGTGGTGAACCGCAAACTGCACGACGATCGATTCCAGGAAACCGGGAAATTGGCGCTCGCGGAGCGGTTCCCTCCAAAGTCGGTTGCGCTCATCACAAACGGCGAGTGGCTCGGATGCACTGCTGAGGTGGTTGAGTGCGACGAAGATGAGAACGAAATCAAGGTGCGCGTGAACACGATTGACAAGGAGCCTCCGTTCGGCTACGTGGTCGCGGAGAAGATCACGGACAAGTACTTCCCAGGCTACCTGGTCGCGCAAAAGCTTGGTATTTCGACCACCACTCTCGGTGTGTTGACTGGCAATGTGAACGTGAACCCTGGTGGCTTTGACATTGGCTTGAACATCCGCTTCCGCAAGGACCTGCTGCTCCCTGGCTACTGCCGCCTCGTGAACCGCACTTCCCCTCAGCAAGGAGGGCACAAGGACGCGAGCGAAGAGGCGAACGTGTGGCGAAAAGGTGACATTGTCAAGATCGTGGGCAGCGGTGAGTACGACGCAGCGTTGAAGAAAGATTCGCAGCAATTGCAGCGCAACGGCGGTGGTAGCGGCGGAGGTGCAGCGAACGGAAGCAGCACGGTGTGGGAGTACTCGGAGCGCGCGGTGAAGCTGCTCGCTGCGTACAAGGCCGAGTTCCCTGCGATAGTGAGCAAGCTGGACAAGTTGCCGTTCGGAACGAGCTACAACGGCAAGGAGCTCTTTGGCGTGCGAGATGGCAAGGAGATCGAAATCAAGGCAGAACTGGTGAAAGTGTGGATCGAACAGCAGCACTTGGGAGGCAAGGAGCACTCGAAGCACATTCCCGTGACATCCGAGTACCTCTCTCTCAGTGCGATTCGAGCCGTGGAAGCGGCCGGAGCGCTTCGGGCCACCGAGCGACAGAAGCACGCAGCCCAGAACCAGGTGAAGCCAGTCGAAGCGCTGATCCCAGCGCACCACTTGTTCCGTCCGAACCCGCTGGTGAACCAGGACCTCACAGGTAGCGAAGTGTCAAGACGCGCGACCAAGAACCCTGGCGCTCCGAAACTCGGCGATCGCATCATCAACATCAATGGACGAGGCATCCCGTTCGGCCACCGAGGCACTGTTGTTGCGACCCACGTGAGCAGCAAGTGCATCGAAGTTCTCTTTGACGAGAAGTTCACTGGCGGCGAACCATTGTATGGAACCGTGAGCCTCGACCGCGGCAAGATTGTCTCGTGGAACAACGTGATTTGCGTGTCAACGCCACCTGGAAGCCAAGGAGCGCGAAGCGCCTCAAGCGTTGATGCGTCTCACCGACAGTACGCGAGCAAGAATGGTCTGCCTCGCGCCAACGACGGCTCTGTCAAGATCCTGTCGAAGTCCAAGAATGACTCAAGCCGCAAGGGCAGCAAGAAAGAAACCAGTAGCAACGGCAATGCTCTTCGCGTGTCGTCCAACTCGGGTGTGCCTGCGGTGCCTCCTCCACCTCCAATCCCAAGTTCGCTTCCGCCGCCTCCTGACGCGAGCAAGATGCAGATGCTTCTTGAGAAATGGACTGGAGGTGAAGCTGCTTCAGCTGATGGATCTGCCGCCAAGGACTCTCCGAAACCAAAGTCGCAGAAGAAGTCTACCAAGAAGGACTCTCCAACGAAGACGACTACTACTGCCGAGCCAGCAGTGACGGAATCCGTTCCAGTTGCACCAGCTACAGCTGTGAACCCAGAGATTGCGCCTTCGGTGATGGCGTTCTTTTCTGCGGCCCAGGCGTCGGGTGTCGAGCTCCAACCGGCTGCTCCACAATCTCCAGCCCCTAGTGCTGCGATGTTGGACTTGTTCCCGCACAACTACGCTGGAGCCCCAGGAGCGCACTCGCTGATGGCTCCTCCCCCACCGCCTCCACAGGGAGCGTACGGACACCCAGTGTTTGTTCCGCACCTTCTGGTTCCTCAGGCGATGCCGCCGCCTCCTCCTCACCACCACCACGCGTTCATCAACCCTTACCAGCCACCCCCACCTCCACTAGGTGCGCATGCGTACATGGTGAACACTGGAGCTCAGCAATACGCCGCGCCTCCAGTTCCTCCTACCGAACCAAAGCTCTCGGAAGATGAATACCCGACGCTAGCCACTGCCGCGACAACGAAGGCTTCCAAGAAGACTCAGGTGGCTATTATTACCGCGAAGACAACTGTGGTCTCCACCACTGAGGCTGGCGTCACTGTTGTCGTGTCAGAGGAGCAGAAGAAGAAGACGTCGCGCAGCAAGCAGCAGACGCCGAAGAGTAAGAAACCGACGACTGCGGCAGCGACAGGCAAAGAGAAGGTCTGGGTACCAAAGACCGCAGTCGAGACTGAGCCAAAGGCGGCGAAGCCGTCCGGAGGTCCTCATCTACTTCTCCCAGCCCAGGTCTTGCGTCACCAGCAGCAAAAGCAGCAGTAAGTAGGGGAAGGCAGTGGTGCCAATGATGTCTGAAGAACTTGGTCAGTGCAAAGAAGCAGAGTGACAATGTGGAAAAAGAGACAGGTTATGAGATCCTGGGAGCTGTTCGGCGTTTAAATAGAAAGGAGTCTAATTCTGTTGATTGCGAGCGCTTGAGCAGCCAATGAGGTGAGAACCAAGTGAGTCTCTTCTCTGTCTCTTGTGTTGCTGCAATTAAGCGTATTTGTGGATTGGGCGAGTGGCTCTCTTGGCGTTGTGCTTCGTTTACCTGAAGCCGCACATAACAAACAGAGGCAGTGCAAGAAAGAGCCGAGCCTCGCACAGAGGCCGCGGCGTCATGGTGCAGAGCGAAGACCAAGAAGGCGCACTGCCCGAATTCGCCCTCAAGCTTGACGACGGTGCGTTCATTTTGCGCCTTCAACCTGATCCAACAATGGTTGACGGTGGCGTGCGTCAGCTGCAAACTGCAATCTATGTGGCTAAGAACCAATTCACCCCTGTTTTTGCTGGTTGTGTTCATAGATTTTCCCTGTGGCTCAGCCTACCGCGCGATCCGAAGCCCACGCACGAGCTCGTCCTCTGACTTACTCAAACGGTTCCAGCACTCGGACTCGGAGACCTCGATCGAGAGTGCGTCAAGCTCGAATAGCGACAGGCAGCAGCAACGCACAGCGGCTGAACCTGGTAACAACAACCAGGCATTGCCAACCGCAGCTGCAGGTGCACGAACCGCCACAGAGCAGGACCTGGCAAAGCGAGCCCAGCGGCGCGTGATCGACCACAAGCGCTCGGAGCTCGAGAAGAAGCACGAGCTCGAGAAGGTGCGGCAGAAGAAGCTCGAGAGCGAGAAGCTCAAGAAGGAGCGCACGAGCCAGCTCAAGAACCGGCGGCGCGCCGAGATCTACGCGCTCAACGCGATCATGAAGCAGGTGCAGCAGGATAATATCACCAAGTTCCTCCACGCGCAGAAGCAGCTTCGAGGGGATTGCACCAAGGACGCCACGACTGGTGGCGGCAGTTCTAATTTGCTCCACCAGACGATACATTCGATTGGCGTGTGAGTGGATGGGTGGTGCACAGGTTCCTGACTTACAAAGCAAAAAGGCAAAGCTCAAATGAGGGTGCAGCAACCTTGAAGCTGATTGAGGGGTTACGTGGAGCAGATAATCAGGTTCCCGACCTGCTTTTTCGATCAGAGTACACCTCGGTTGGCATGGGATCACAGATTTCCCCATACAAAAGCTCACATTTAAAAATCGCTCTTAAAAGAATGACAAAAATCAGATCTACGTGGTCTCGAATGATCTTGCTTGTTTTCCAGTCATCAATCCACCGCCGCAAACCAGTTTCCACCGCTGCTGGATGTTCACGGTAGATATTGAAGCCTCAAGGTTTGAGAGTGCCAGGTCTCGCTAGAAACCTGAGTTGCCTAGCTCTCGTAGCCCAGATCTTTCGGTCTCCAGTATCCTCTGAACATCATTTCTCATTTCCCAATTTCTTCTCTCTCACTCTCAAGACCAGCCTCCCATCACGAGCAGGAAAGCAAACACGCGATGGATCAGCCTCTGTCCAAGACCACCCTCGAGCCTGCGGCGGCCGCTGCGAAAGCCAACATCGCCGCTTCAACCGACGTCATGATGGGTGAGTGGCAGCTCAGTCTCTTCTCGTGCTTCGAGCACCTCATCCCCAACTGCTGCATGGCGTGGTGCTGCACGTGTGTGTCGCTCACACAGATCCCGCTGCGCTTGGGCATCGTGTCCTACGCGCTCTGGCTCATGTTCTACCTGCTCAATATCGTCTACATGATCATGATGTTCCAAGCCAAGAGCGACGAGAACGGCGGCAGCGTCTTCACGATGACCACGACCAGCTACGGCAGCGGCTACGACCGAATCACAGTCATGATCACGGAGTAGCCAGCGATCTACACGCCCACGCGGATCGCGAGCTTCGTTTGGGCCATCGCGTACGTCAGATACACGTTCTTTCTGCGCATGACCACACGCACGCGCTTCAGCATCCTGGGCAATATCGTCGTCGACGTCCTGGCCTCGCTCTTCTGCCTGTACTGCGCCGTGGCGCAGATCATCTTGCATATGAAGAGTTACACGCCCGGAAGCTGCAACTTTGGGCCGGTGGCCACATTACCAGCGTACCTTTGCAGCAGCAGGATATCGCCGTCAACACCACTGTTGGTGCGGTCTAGGAGCGTAGCACGATCTAAAGAGACTCAGAAGAGCTGCAGACCATTTGATCCTCTGCGCATAGTGAACAAGCAGCCTCGACTGACTCAAAAACTGCATGTTATGTTAGACTTCCACTTTCCGCTAAACAAGTGAAGAAACAAGACATACTCTCGTGCTGTTGTGAGCTTACCTGTTCATTTTTGACGAGCCCCAACTTGATGGCTCCATGGTTGTCTTGCGTGGGGATTGAGGCTTGAAGGTGGGTCCCACGATCGGACTTCTCGTTCGTACAATTTTGAGTAGACGCACGAACAGCTTTACGCTTCTCGGGGATAACAGCATTCTTCGAAGGTTCCACCCAGCACATCGGGCGCAACTCGAACACTGATACCCCGCCACATGCAGGAGCGTCGCCGTTTCGTCCGTCTGCCTCCTCGTGCACTTGCAGTTGCGCTCACTGTGTGACCACTGGCCGTCACTATGAAACTCCGACACGTAGCGCCTCTCAGCTGTGCTGTGAACCATGAAGAGACCAGTCAACCCACCACCACTCGCAAGCGTCAAGTCCTTCTTCAAGACTTGACTGCGGCTTCTGTTGCTCTCGTGTGATGACGGGCTGACCACTTGACACACACACACACATACGCAGCTTCCTTCGTTGCGTGAAGCGCCAGTCGCGTTCTGGGAATGCGCACCAGCAGCAGCACTGCGATGCACAGAGCTTCATAGCGCAGTGCGCTCAGGGTGCTTCAAGAAAGCCACCACCACTTTCGTATGGATTCACATGAGGCCAAAATGGCTTTCAGTTGGCTCTTCACGCCTGCCCAACAGCGAGCGCCAATAAATATATCCAATATTCAACCTGAGTCTGGACTGTGAAGCCAGATCCAGAGCTCAGGGTCGGACCTTTCTCTCCCCAGAAGGCCAGTTCACAACAGGCGAGCGAACAATAGACATCTGAGAATGGAATCTGAGAACAATCTGAGAATAGCTGCAAATGACTTGCGAGTGGGGTTACAGAACTGATGGGATGGATGAGAACATGCACTCTATTGCAAATGCAGCCTCTGTCGTCCCTGCGCGTTCGTTCGTCCGTCTGGTGCTGCGCTCCTCAAACAGCAGAAGCCAGCGCTGTTGCCTATCGCTATTGCTGCTGCAGTGCCGCCATTCGGAAGCCGCAGCCAGTATCCAGCAGCAACGCGCTCAGGTGGGTCTGTTTGGCTCCCGTCGGCATTGCTTTATTTAGCGCCCAGATCCGCTCCTAAAGCGCAGCTCGCTTATCACGCGAAAAGCTACGCTTAGAAGCAATAGCTGACAGACTAGATACCGCTAGCTGCCCTCCCGTTAGCCCAGTGCAGTGCATCAATCAGAGCGTAAAGTGCATCACACTTGGCAAGTGAGCGAGTGAGTGAGCGCCTGCCAAGCATGTCGCTCATCGCGCTGCTCTCCCTCTCGTCGTCTCGGTCGCCTTCGTCACCAGAGCGGTCGTCCAAGTTCGCGGATTTCTACCAGCGCATTCCGTTCCATACCAAGACATTGCAGCGCAAGCCGAATAGTGGGGACGGCGGAGCTGGAACGCTCAAGCCCCAGCAGCAGCAGCTCCAGCTTAAAGTCTATGGGGTATGTGTCTATGGGTATTCTCTTACGTGTGCGAATGCTGGGGCTAACGTGTGCTTGTTTCTCTATTAATGCCTCGCGTTAGACGAACAGGAAGAGTCGCTATCGCTCGCTGCTCACAGGCTTCTCGGTCGATGTCGTCGAACGCTTCGACAGGCTCCTAGCTCCGTATAGTATCAGCAGCAGCAACGCCAACAGCACCAGCAATGGTGCCTCGCATCCGGTGCTCCTAGCCACAAGCGACGGGCTCTACGCGCCACAGTCGAGCCTCAGCCTCTTTATGGACAGCCTGCACTTCCTCCCGCAAGCGGCAATGACGTCCTCGTGGCGCTATAGAAAGCCCACGATGCTTGCCACCAGCGCTATCAACGACAACAGCAGCAGCACCAGCACCAGTAGCAGCTCAGCAGCGAATCCGCAAGTGATCCGACAGATTGAACTTGTGGCGCCACCTCGCCGTCGATCGGTGAGCCGCGTGACAAAGCATCAGGACCAGGATGGCTCTAGCCACAAAGCGCCGACAGTTGTGGTCCACACGAGAGCCACAAGACGACGCTCGAGCCTCAGCAGCAGCAGCCGATCGCCCGCGTCCAGCAGACACAGCAAACCGAGCGAGCTGCGTCGTGCGATCCGCGCGAACGCACAGCTCTCGTCTGCGCTCATGAACAAGAAGATACAGCTCAACGAAGCGTCGATCACCACAATGCCGACTACCAGCAATAGCGAGATCAGCTACGAGATCAACGAGGAGGAGCTCGCGAGCCGCTTCTACGTTGAACTCCAGTCGCACGACTCGCGCGAGACCACGAGCAATGCGTCGGGGGCGTTCACTCCACCAAAGGAGACCAAAGTGGTGCGGTTTGCGAAGGATATTGAGGACCATATGAATCAGAATGATGCGAATCTGAAGAGAGAGGACGAGTGGAGGGCCAGGCAGCTGGACCTCGAGCGCCAAGTGGCCGCGCTGATGGCCGAGAACCAGGCCAAGACCGCGCTCATCCGGTACCTCATGGACGAGAACAGCCGAATCGTGGGCGACTGCGAGTGCGGCAATACTGTGAAGGCCACAATATCAGTCGAGTCCCCAGAAGACGAGGAAGAGATCCATCATCACAACAACAACAACAGCAACTACGCTTCAAGTGGAAGAGCGCAGCAACAAGAGGTCAGTGGCGAGCCACTCGCCGTACAGAGGACCGAACCTACTCTCAGCAAGACTGAGCCAGAGTCTCCAGTATCATCATCACCAGCATCGCCAAGCAAAACATCAGTGCAAGTGTCGTCCATCGAGGTCCAGGTAGCCAAGAGGAAGCTGCTTGAGACGGAACCACACGTTGACCAGAACCAGAATCAGCAGAACCAGCAAAGCCAGAATCAAAAGCCCGCGGCACACGAAATGCTCTTCGAAGGGCTCGTGAGCGAGATCGAGGCCGAGTTCTCACAGCTTTTCACGTGCGAAAGCAGCGCGTGAGCGACAGCGAGAATGAGGACAACAGGTGATTCAGTACAGTTGAAAAAACAACTACCAACCATATCTATTAACCCACCAACAACCAACCAATCAACCAACACGGAGTATTACGTTCGACGAACTTAAGAGTCAATTTTGTTTCTTATATGGTTGGTTAATCCATGTCCTCATCTGGAAGCTGAGTAACCACGACCTCTCATTCGCCTGGTACACTGTTGACTTTTTCTTCTTCATCATCTTTCTCTCGGTCCCAGATCTTCCTAAAATCAAAGCCGTTGTCAACAAACTCCTTTTCGATCCGCTGGAAAGTCCGCCCAATGAGCGTGTAGAATTCGCGTCCGCCGGCCTTGATGAGGGCGTCGTGGATCTCTCGCGGCTGCACCACTGTAGCGATTTCGACGAGTCGGTCCATGTAGAATCGGCGCTCAGGCTCTTCATTCTTGCACTCGTGCTTCGCCAAGTGATCACCAGCGAGTTCACAGGTAGGGGGTATGTTGCTTGTTATCGCAACAGAGGACATACTCGCGGCTGAGCATCGTCTCTAACATCACCTTCTTCCTGTCGATCCCAGATCTTCCCGAAGTCATAGCCTCGGTCGACAAACTCTGTCTCAATTTGCTGGAAAGTGCGACCGATCAGGGTGTAGAGCTCCTGTCCATTGGCTCTGAGGAACGCGTCGCGAAGCTCTGGCGACTGCACGCGCTTGGCGATCTGGTCGAGTCGATCCTTGGCGTTGCGCCACTCGAGCCACGTCGCGCACTTGTCCTTCCTCAGAGTGCCGTACTTGATGAAGGCGGCGATGAAGTGCTCCACTTTGCGATGGTCCTTGATGTTCACTCGCGTGGGGACGGCTTTCAAGTTGCACTGGCGGTTCAGAATCGAGCGTAGGTCGTCTGCACTGAGACGGAACTCGGGCAGGAGCGCGTTGTTCCACTGGATTGTGAGGTCAAGCGGCAGGTAGTGCGCTGCGTGGTACGCGCCTCCCCCCTCTCCAACAATTTGCACGATATTGCGAGTCGCTCGAGCGCGCTGGAGGCACTTTTTCTGCTTGCGGGCGTCGCGTACTTCGTCCGAGACCAGCGGGATGTCCCTGAGCGACTCCATCGCGCTTGTATCGTAGAGTGCGGAGAGCACGTGCTCGCCGTACACTGTGAGCCCAGCGGCCACGAGCGCCAATTGACGCAGCTCCCAGTTGAAGAACGCGCTTTGCTTCGTCACGTAGCCTTTATGGCTCTGCTTGGTCTTTGCAGTCTCTTGGTTAGTACTGTTGTTCTTGCGTTTGTTGGTACAAGCGGGCATCGCGCCGATCTTGGCGCGGATCCACTTGCGGATCTCTTTCTTCGTGTGCTTGTCCACACAGTTGTGCGTGATCTCGGTCGCTAACTGCGTGTGGTCATTCTTGAAGAATGCGCGGTAGGCGGCGAAGCGAAGAGGACTCTTTTGCCAGATCTCGTACGCGCGGTGCACGCTTGTCTCGCTTCGGATGCTTTCGACTGTGGCGTTTGGAATCTGCACTACCGGGAATCGTGAATGTGCTGGCTTGAGAGGGGACGATGGTCTTGATAACGATGACGATCTCCTCCTTGCAATAGTATCTGACTGGACTGGAGCAGAGGTTGCTGTTGTGCAAGAGTCCACGATTTCAACGACTGTCTTTGTGTCGCCTTCAGTTTCTTTCAGCACAGCATTATTCTGGTTCGTTTCAGCAATAGTGTACCTTGCAACGGTAGCTGCCAGTTCATATTGAATTTTGTGCAGCAGTTTGGTGCCGTTGGGGACAAGTCGCTTCATGCGCACACAGAATGCCTCTTGATTCGCACGCTTTGCAACTTGGCGAAGGCGCGAGAGCTCGCTTCTCTCGAGCGTTGCTGGACGCTCTGCATCACTCGCAGCGATGAGGACGTCGTCCACGCGCTCGTGGGTTGCAAGCGACGCTTTCTTGAACATTCGGGCGTTGCCGCTCGCTCGAACGACTTCATAGAGCGCGCCTTTAGCGACTCGCTCCGACTGTGCAAAGCGCTCGTTGAACGCGTGGAGGAGACGGTGCGAGACGTAGTAGCCGACTACAAAGTCCGGATCGCCCCAGCGTCGGGACTTTTGCGCCACATGCGCCTCGAATGGCAGCGGCAGCGTTGCTGGGGCTCGAGAGGCAACGCTTGAGGATTCAGAGGCGGCAGAGGTGGCTTCAGTGGCTTCGCAGGATTCAGCAGCCATCCTGATTCATGTGAGCACTCAGCAACAAGGGAAGAGTGCGAATATTAATTGCGCACTTTTCCCAAAAGGGTACGACTCAGAGACCAGCACTCATGTCAATCAACTGGATTTGAGTGGACTCAGATGGCTGAGTCTGCGTCTGGAAGGAAATGGGCCGGCAACCTCAGCCGTTCTGAATCTCCAATCAGCTTCTCCAGCTTCTCTGGTCCCAGCCACTTCAGCCCCAGCTTCTCCATGTCCAGTTTCTCCAGCTTGGCTTGATGCTGAAAGCAGCGAGCGACGTGCGACGAGCAGTATGTAGTTACATCTTGACGATTGTGTTGTTACTTGGCCCAACTGGACAAAGTGGCAACGCGCTTGAGATATCCTATCGGCCATCGTCTGCTTTTGTTTCAGCAACAGCAACAGTTGAGCTAGCGATGCGATGTTCGGTGAGATGCGGTGACTTGAAGGAAGGAGGATGGACCAAGGTGGTGGGGTCAGGTCGGAGTTGCTTTCACGTGCCAGCACTGCACACAGTGTCTGATTTCGTATTTGCATTGTATCAGTCCACTTTGTGTACTGATCCGGCTTAAATGAACCCTTTGTTTGATTTGAAAAAAACTGCGTCTATCTTGCTTCACCTCTGCAAGTGATGAAATGATTCATTTACAAGGATGAACCCACAAGCGCTATCAATACCACTTTTCTGTCAGAGCGCAAATGCCCTCTGAGTGTGTGAATCAGAGAGTGTGATTTAGAGCCAAACAAGCGAATCTCAACCCAAAAACAAGCTCCAAATGCACTTTTGCTGTGTTGTCCACAGTGCACCCACAATGAACCCTGCAAGACACGTGCAGCGTGCTGAGAGCCATTGATTGCTCTTTGGGTGTGGAAGTTCGAAGGCTACTTACCGATAAGCTTCTTAAGTCGTCATGCTGGCTAAAGTCGACGCGCGCGCAACCCAATCTTTTTGTTTTCCTGAGCGCCACACATTTTGACACCACGCACACTGGATGTAAAGGGACGGACAGGCATGACACGCATGCCATGGCGCCAGCCGGTTTATTATTTTTTGCGGTTGTGGACGCCAGTTTAGTCCCAGCACAAAAATCCATCCACAGACGCCGTTTCACGCTCAGCTAAAAATAGCCTCATCCAGCCTGTTGGCTGTTGGTTTTGGCATGATACAGCTACCACATGAGAAAGTTCCAGCGATCGACTGACCGTCCGTTTAGCCAGCAAGGAGCGAAAAGATCGCTTTGAGCTGATGCGTCCGGTTGCGACAGTCCGACGCCAACAACCAACCAGTCAAAATTCCGAAGTCCAGCCGTGGTCACTTGTTCACTTGTGCTGCCCAGTTCACTTTTTTGCAAGACAAACAGCAGTCGAGTGCGCACGTTCTGCCTTTTCGCCAGGTGGTGATCGCTTCTGTGGATGGCTGACGCCGCTGGCGTCGACATTGTTTGGTTGTCGGTTGTTTCTGTTGTTGGCTGTTTGTTGTTGCTCCCAATCCCAGCTCCGTTGCATTCTCGAGAATGAAATGATTCGACACAAAATCTTTCGAGTCTGGGTATCAAGCTTCAGAGGTGTCAACATGTGGAAAAAGCTCTGGGACACGCGGAGAAATTGGCATGCGATCAGGTTGTAGAGGTTCTACTTTTTCTGCACCTATTTTTTGTGCTGATGCCAGCCAAGCGTGCGACTTGCTGGTTCAAAAAACCGTCTCTGTGATTACGGTGATTGGCTGAATTCTTCTTTGAATTGATCTGATTCGCTGAAATCTCGCATCTCAGCAGTTTCTGAAGCAAGGGGTAGGGATAGATCCATTTTGACAGATGATGCGCTCACTCGCTCTCTCATAAAACACACGCAACAACTGACCCGAAGCAGCCCGCCGCAGCTGAGAAAGCCAAGCAGCACAGTCAAACCGCCGCGCTCACTCACTCGCTAAGTCGACGCACACACCGCACTTGTTGGCTTGCTCGCATCTTGTTTGCTTTGCTTCGTGCTCGCTAGACTTGCTTGCTGGACTTGCCCATTGTGCGCATTGCCATGTCATTGCCGTGTACCGAGCGCAGCGCAGCCGTGCGGCCCGAGAAGCCGCCGCACGCGCACGACCTCAAGAGCGCATCTGGCGCCATGAAGCGCACGCGATCACCGTCGCAGCCCGATGCTTCCGCCGGCCGCCAGTGGCAGAACAGGCTCTACGTCTTCTTCGTGCTCATAGTGCTCAGCTGTGCGTTTGGCCTCATCTCTGTCGCGTCGCTCATCCAGCGCCACGACCACAATGCGCCACAGCACGCGAGCGACGACGCAATTATCAGCAACAACGTGCACGCGGACGCGAACACCCACCTGCGCCGCGAAGACGACACGCAGACGCTGCTCAGTAACAACAAGCAGGCGGACCCGCCTATCGCGCCGCTTACTGCTGTCAACACTGCGGTAGTTTCAACGCCCGCACCGGCGCCGACCGTCAAGATCTCGGTGACCCACCGCTGGCGCACGCTCGGTGAGGACCTCTCCAAGTACGAGTGCGTGGCGTGGCGCCGTACGGCCGAGTGCTCACCGGACGGTGCGACCGAAGCGCAGGAGGCGAAGACGTGCAGCGACGAGATCCCTGACGGCATCAGCGGCTTCTGCGAGATCCGCCACAAGGACAGCGGCGCGATCCAGCGCGTACTTAAGATGCACTGCGACTCGCTACGTCCGGGTGTGCGCTTTAAATGCGCGGACTTTCGCGAGATGTTAGAGTACGGCCACAAAGCCCCGCTCTACGAGCACGACCCGAACTTCACCTACGAGAAGTGTCAGGAGGAGCTCGTGAACGACCAGGCGCTCACGGGCGTGACCGACATGTCGGCGGCCATGCAGGCCGCGCAGTCCGTGTCGTTCTCGCGCGGCATCGCGCTCGTGGTCTACGAGAAGCTCTTCGAGAGCGTGTTCGCGTCCATTAAGTCGCTGCGCGCCATGGGGTGCACCCTCCCGATCGAGCTCTGGTACATCGCGTCCGAGACGAATGTGCTGCACCCGATCCTGCAGACGCTCACGCACGAGTACGGCGCGTTCCTGCGTGAGATCAAGGACCCGCGCGCCACCAGGTTCTACACCAAGATGTACGCGGTCTTCTACAGCGCGTTCGACCAGGTGCTGCTGCTCGACTCGGACAACTTTGCCGCAAAAGATCCGACGTTCCTCTTCTCGACCGCCGAGTTTAAGGAGAATGGAGCGATCTTCTGGCCCGACTTTTGGCGCGCGAAGAAGACGATTTTCAACATCCAGCCGCGTAGTTTCGTGTGGGACGTCTTTGACCTGGACTTTGTGGACTCGTTTGAGCAGGAGAGCGGGCAGGTGATGATCGATCGAAGACGCCACCTGAAAGCAATGAACGCCATGATGTACTACGCCGTCCACCCGCAGCTGATCGAGAACCTGCGCCTTGTGTGGGGTGACAAGGATCTTTTCCGCTTCGCATGGATGAAGACGAACAGCAGGTTCCACATGATCCAGATGCCTCCGGGCGCCGCGGGTCGCAAGCTCCCGGACAAGAACGTGTTCTGCGGCGTCACGATGGTGCAGCACGACACGAACAACGAGATCATGTTCCTGCACCGCAACCAGGAGAAGCTGTCAAGTGAGAACCACCGGATCGTGTGGGAGCACGTGCAGGACTTCAAGATCGACTCGGTCCCCGTGGAAGAGTACGACGTGCGCGGCGCGAATGGCGGACGGTACTACCCGGACTACAAGCGCTGCTACGGCAAAGATATTTATTACGAGAAGCTCTTCACGGTGGAGCCGGTCGAGAAGATGCCGTTTGCTGGGCTCGAGGCCAAGCTGCTGGGCTACGCGGGCGAAGCGGCGAAGCTCACAAAAGCCTGGAAGGCGCAGGACCCAGTGGCCACGACCGCCACTGTGACCAACTAAGTGAAATCCCCAGTTGCAAGAACACGAGAGAGATGGCAGCTGAGAGAATGTTAGAGACTGCAAGCCTCACGTCACGTCAGCTTAGATACCGACGCGATGTGAGAGTGGCGACCACCAGAAGCCCAATTAGACGATGAAGATGAAGACCCTTATATAATAGTCCCCCCAGCATAATATACGTCCACCAGTGTACAAATTACAAAACACACCAGAATCTGGTGAACAATGCCCTACTGACTGTGTTCACTTTGGTTCTAACTCTACATGGTGCTCTGACTGGAGGTGGTGGCGGTGGACAACTTGGAGGCGACGTGGTTGTCTACCAGCAAATCCTGCATCGTCTCGTGGGACCTGCGCACGCTCTGCAGGTGCAGCGCGATGAGCAGATCGGTGAGCGCCTCCGAACCAGTCATCTGCGTAGTCTGAGCTCCTGATGACGATTGGGAGTCTCCCGTCGCTGTCGCAGTGGCAAATGTGGGCGTCAGGCGCGTGAAGAGCTTGGTGATGGTCACCACCGACACGTTCAGCACGCTGATCGGAGATATGGTCAGCCAGCCTCTCTCGCGGTAGCTGAGCGCCGGGAACGCCTGGTGGCCACTACCACTATTCGCGGTGGCGCTCTCGGCTTGGGTTTCATACATGTACACCACGCGGTCGGTCTCCGAGACGCGCTTGAACACTGAGCGCAGAGTCAGTGGCATGTTGGGCTTGGGCGTGACGCGCAGCTTCATCGCCACCAGGCTGTCCGTGCTCTCAAGCAGTCTGCCGCTGCCATGTTGGCCCTGGTTGATCAGCTCGCGCTGGGTGATCTGCCACGCCGCGTCGTTGACTTCGCGATAGTCGAACGGGTACAGCTTGACGACCTTGAAGTCCAAGTGCATGCCCTGCTCGTCATGTGAGATGTTGGTCGCCGCCGAGTCTTTCACGAGTGCGTCCAGTCCGTGGGTTTTCAAGAGCGCGTCCACGTCGTCGCTCTGTGCGCGAGAGTTGATCGCGTCTCGGAGGCTGGTGAAGATCACCGCATCCTCCGGCTCCTCCTCTTCACTATCATCTGCATCGTTATCGTTGTCGCTACTAGCAGAGCCTTGAGAGCGCGGTCGCTTGATAGTGGGCTGAGCCATATCTTCCCACATCTAATGACGGACGCCAGGTATAGAGAGAGAAAGAGAGAGCGCGTTACATGGTTAGATGCGCCTTTTGAAAAGACTCGACAGAAAACATAGAGCCACGCACGCACCCGGCGCTTCTCGAGCACTTTCTCGAGGCTTTTCGCGAGCCGCAGCTGACCAAGCGCCATGTCGCGCAAGCGGTTGTTCTCCGCCTCGGCTCGGGTTTTTTCCTCGAACTGGTGTGTTGCGGCCCTCGCCCACCACGACGCTGGCTCGCCTTCATTATCGCCAACTGAGACAGTAGCCTCTAGCGCGGCGACCTCTCGATGTAGCTGCTTGTGGCTCTTCAGCTGCGCCTCCAGCTCTACCGCCTGCGCGCGCAGCAGCATCAGCTCCTCCTTCTGCCGCTCGCGCGTGGTCTTCGCCCCCGGCTTGGCGCTTGTAAGCGGCGCTTCTAGCAGTGACGGTGGTGGCGGCGGGTGGGCACCAAGTGTTGCAGCCACCGTTGGTACAGGAATGAACTTTGGTAACGACAAAGCGGCGCGTACTTCGGGGTGTCTCGGAAACGGGTGCTGCATCTGTGCGTCCAGCAGCGCGTTGAGCTGCGCGAGGTCCGCGTCCGCGTCCACGTGGCTGGCGTTGTTCGCTGCTTCGGATGACTGTCGCGACTGCTTCATGGGGCTCGCAGCCGCAAAAAGCGCACTACCGCTGGCAGCACTGGTAGCCTCGGCAGCACCGTCGCCGCCGTCGCTGCTGGGGCTGAGCAGCGAAGCCACTTCGCGCAGCAGCAGCGCGTCCGCGTGCTCCTCCCACAGCATGTTTAGCTTTAGTAATCGAACGCGCTCAAGCGTAATCATGTAACTGTCCTCACTGACTGCTGCTACATAACAAACTAGAGACGCACAATTAACTGTCCAAAGAACACAGTCACTCGCTGACTGCTGGTACATAACAAATTCTCCTTGAGGGCGCTCAGCACCAGCTTAATAATTCTATTCAACGAACTGGACGCTCGCGCCCAGGCTCTGGCAGCGACAGCTTCGACATGACAGTGCGTGGCGTCCCACTTCACTCTCGGCTTAGAACAGCTATCTCCGTCATCTCATCGTGCGTGTATGCGCGCGTGCGTTGAAGGACAATATTGGATCTCGGCCCTGCTTCCGCCGTCATCTGGCACTGTGAGTGTCTTCACAGTCGTCCCCCAGTAGAGTACTATCACACCCATCGCTTATCAGCCCGGGAGTCTTCTGCCTCTAACAATCAGCGCACAAAATACACAAAAGCGCAGAAATACGCACGCACGATGTTAGTAATCACATAGCTCACCCACCCCTTAACAGTGCCTTCCAGTGCATAGCAACAAGAGCCCAAATGGCCACAGTCAAAAGCACGCACCATGCGCTTGCGGAGCACGCGGTCGAGGCTCCGTGCGAGCCGCACCTGTGCGACGACCAGCTGCCGCAGCTTGGTGTTCTCCGCCTGCGCCTGCCGCCGCTCTTCCTCCTGGCGCTTCGCAAGTTTCATCCATAGCGCAGCGTACCGCGATGGCCCCGAGCGCGCCAATTGCTGCTGCTGGTCGCGCTCGCTGTCCTGCTGACGCCGCTCCTTGTGCTGCTTGAGCTTCGCCTCCAGCTCCAGCGCTTTGGCGCGCAGGTACACTAGTTCCTCTTTCCGACGCTCCCGGGTCGTGCGGCCTGTGAACTGCACCTCTTCGTCTACAATTGCTGCGGTTGAGTCTGATGCCGACTGATCCTTTCGCGCGCTCTTCGCTGTATTCCGACCCTTAGTGTTTGCGTCTGATGAAGCTGGCGCCGGTGCTGTTGCTGGTGCGATGGGCTGATGTTGCAGCTGATACTGAGTCATGTCGTTCTGCGTGGCAAGAAGCTGGTTGAGGATCGCCAGGTCGCTGTCATTTATCCGGTCGTCCTCGTCGTCCTCCTCCTCCTCGTCGACGTCTTCGTCATCTTCATCGTCGTCGCTGGTCGTCGCCGCATTCGCCTCGTACGGCTGCAGCAGCGCGGTCACTTCGTTCAGCAGTTCGGCGTCCCACACGCCCGCCAGCACGCTCTCGAGCGACGCGAGCGGCGACACGTTCGGGAGCACGGGCCAGTTCATCCCGTCTTCCTGCTTTGCTTGTTTCTTGCTACTTGTTTGTGAATGACTGACTGACTGAGTGTGCGTCCCGCGTTGTCGAGTGTAGAAATTACGGAGTGATGATTGAGACAGGCTAAAACTATCGAATGGCATAAGTTGATATCGCCCATCCCCACAAGATACGCTTTGAGTCGAAAAGTAGGAAATTTGAACTGACAAAAAGCATATCTACAAAAGATTGTTTGTATGGAGTCTTGGGCACTATTGTCAGCGCCGGAACAGAAGGCGATCTATACAGTGGTGGCAGGGATTATAAGACCACCCGATTTTTTCGTGTTGTGAACGGAAGTCTTCATCAAATTGGCTAAAATTTGGACACGCTGCTCCTGTTTACAGGTTGAGCTTGTAGTGTTAATTTCAGCATTTGAAACCAAAAACTCATGGAGCTGGAAAAAATATCGCTTTTTTAGGGTGGAAACATTTATGATCAAGCCGGTAACCTTGGTAATGAAAGCGTTTAAGCTGGCATCAGCGGTTGCTAATACGGTGTCTTGCTCCCCATGATCTCTAGAACAGCGATGTATTGGTTGCTCATCTAACGAGCAGGTTGTTCGGTGTACCCAGACTCGATCTCGTGCCAGGCTTGAAAAATGGCGGACTAGAGCTCCTACTTGTTGGAGAACTGCCTTTCACCGTGGTAAACACGGCGGACGAGCATGCCCCACACACTCTCGATTAGATTGAGGTCCGGAGACAGAGCTGACCAGCGCATAACGGTTACATCCTGCTCAGCAAACCAGCCCATGGTGTAGCGCGAGCGCTGGACGGAGGCGTTATCTTGTGGGAAGGTGAATCCATGTTGGCGCTGCTAATGCTCAAACGAAAGCAAGTTCTCCTGGAGAGTGCACATGTATGTTTCGCCGTTTTGCTTGCCGCGCAGGGCGGCCAAGCTAGACTTTCCTTTTGAGGAGAACGCTTCCCACATCATCACCGATCTACCTCCTGCTTGGCGCCTCGAAAACACCTGCTCCTCCCGGCGGAGGTCGTGCCAGTAGCGCTGGAGACCGTTGGGGCCGTCGAGGTTAAACTTCTTTTTGTCGGAGAAGATCACTAACGCACGAACCCACTCGAGGTGAGCCAGCTTGAGGGCTTTCTTCAGCACGAGGCTGCTCTTGTACTTTACGTAGTGTAGCGGAACTTCTCGCGCAAGCACGCTGCGCACGGAGCGAGCAGAGATGGTCAAATCGAGTGAGCGGACAAACTGTGCCAAGCTATAGTAGCTTGTCTGGGCTGCCCGGACGCTGCAGCGAAGGATGGTTGGAGTCAGGCTGGAGGGTCTTTTGGGGCGTCACGTTGTGTTGTAGGCCTCGGAGTTACGCAGGTAGGCTTGAACAATGGTCTTGGACCGCTCAATCATGCGCGCGATCACTCTCTGGCCGCGCCCATCGTCGAAATCTGGCCCTTCTCGAAGTCCGATAGCGCTGTCCCCCTTGGTATTCGGATTCTTCTTCCCTCGTTTCGTAAAACACATTCGCAGTAGTTAATCATCTCATTTACATATAAAACACCATTGGAGACGGAAGCAACGCACCTGGGGCAGTATCGGACGCTGGGAGCTGAGTGATCTTATATTTTCTTCCAGGGGCTTGAGGCGTTATTTTCTGCTGTGCCGCCAAAAGTAATTGGATTGCAAAAATGAGCTCACCAAACGATTGGTCTTCGTTAGGCGAGTTAGAAAATGTAATTATATTTTTAAAAAAGCTGTCTGCTTGAGTCTCGAACGTAAGAAAGGAGGTGATCTTATACACTCCGCGCCAAGTCTTTTCGCACACTCCCTTTTTGCTCATATCTCTGTCAGTTTTTGGAATTGACGCGTGCTGTTTGGATATGTGTTTCCTATTACATAGCTTAATGTCCCCAATGCGTAAAACCGCGCTAAAAAGC